>CAXIUB010000051.1:0-100974 GCA_964034835.1 Muscina levida | reverse complement strand
CCACAGCAAGCGGCAGGGCACTATGCACCAGTTAGTCCATGTATTGTGTATCGATTCCATTGGCGATACATACGAACTTTAGCATTTTGCTGTTTGTTGTTCATTAATTAAAAATGATAAATTTTAATTTTTTAAATAAACCGCAACACGAAACATCATTTTTGTTACCATAAAGTCCTTAACTCAAATGAAATGAATTATTATAATTATAACAGCCTTAGGTGGCGTTGTGCGATATAAACACGTGTGTGGAAAAAGGTATTGAAATTGCGAGTGTGTATGTGTGTGAGAGAGTGTGGGTGTTTGGATTTAACTTTTCCATTAAATGGAAAACAGAAAAACATATCCGAAATTGACAGGTGAAATTTAGTAATAAAACCAGGTATTTATTTAAATATACACAATGCACAACTATAATTGTTAATGGCGTTAAATCTATATGTTGGCGCAAAGTATAAAGTTGTGCAAATTTACACGAAACATACCAGCAGTTATGAGAATTTAATTGCTTCGATGGTGGTCAGTTGAAATGGGCTTAAAATGTTTAGTATTTATATTTTCATTGCTACAAGTTGCCTCAATATAACATGTTGAGTCAGCAGTCGGAAAATTCAGTTTAGACAGCTTCGCGTCAGCAAGAAATATGTTATTGAGTGGAATCAGATTCGCGCATAAAGATATCCACAAGACAACCTGGATATTCCCTGATCAAAAGACCAGAAACCAGATTGATCTAATAGTAATAGATGGAAGGCATGTTTCAAACGTTATGGAGCGTGAGTGTGATGCGCTGTGCATATATTGACTCGGATCACCACCTAGTTGCAGCCGAGGTACACACGTAGTTAAGAAATGCAGAGGAAGCTATACATTTCAGAGCTACATGCTACCAACTTTCTTTATGGCAGCATACTGCGAACGACCGTACTTCTTCTTAACTGGCAGCAGCGACAGAAATTGATCTATCAGTAGCCGCACGTAGAAAAGAATTCCAAGCTTCGGTCTTTTGTTAGTCGCACTAAGTGCAGATAACAACTCTTTCACCTGGTCCATCCAACGAAGTTTTGGTCGCCCCTCCTCAGCCGCACATCCAGTGTATTGACAAAAAACTTTCAACCTGGGACATTTTCATCCATTCGTACAATGTGTCCAAGCCGGTGCATTCTGTCCATTTCAACGCGCCTGACTACGTCGATATCGTTGTACAGCTCATACAGCTCGTGGTTCATTCGAAGACGATACTCGCCGTTAACGATGATGGGTCCAATTATTTTGCGAAGTATTTTTCTCTCGGAGACAGCCAGAATAGATTGATCCGCTTGTGTCATTACCCAGGATTCTGCGCAATAGAGCAAGACAGGTAGGATCAGAGTCTGGTAGAGTTGGATCTTTATTCTTCGAGAGAGCGCTTTGTTATTAAATCACTTGCTTAGCGCATAATAGCAGCGGTTTGCGATCAATACTCGTCTATTGATTTCCAGGTAGATATTATTATTTTTGTTTATGGTGGAGCCAAGGTAGACCAAATCGTCTACCAAATCGTCTACATTATAGTTGTCAACGTTCACGCAGAGTCCCAGACGAGTGGACTCTTTGTTCGTTGAAACACATAACTTGGTTTTTTTCCTCATTTATCACCAGACCCATTTCCACCGACTGCTTTTCAATGCTCGAGAAAGCCGCCGTACCATCCCGCAATCCACGGCCAATGATATTTATATCATCGGCATACGCGAGCAACATGCGACTTTTGTTGAAGATGGTACCATTCCTGTTTACTGCAGCCTTCCGCATGATCATCTTCATTGCGATGTTTAAGAGATCACAGGACAGACTATAGCCATGTCTAAAGCCTCGCTTGATAGAAAATGGCTCTGAGATATTTTTGCCAATTTTCACTGAAGACTTCGTGTCAGTCAGTGTCATCCCGCAAAGTCGTATTAGCTTCGCTTGAATACCAAAATCAGCCATAGGATCCAACAATTTCTGTCGTATCGGACTGTCGAATGCAGCATGGTAATCGATGAACAGATGGTAGGTGTCGATCTGAATTTCTTGGGTCTTCTTCAGGATTTGCCGTAGTGTGAATATCAGTCGTGATTTACCAGGTCTAAAGCCACACTGATAAGGTCCAGTCAGGTTCGCCAGAATGGGCTTTAGTCTTTCACATACCACACAAGGCAGGACCTTGTATGCGATAGTTGGTATCAATCATCGGGCATGCACTCTCTGAGCCAAATCGTGTTTATGAGTTGGTGCATGCATGTTACCAGGTCATCGCCGCCGGCTTTTAAAAGCTCTGCCTGCAGACGATCGGCTCCAGCAGCTTTATTATTTTTAAGCCGTGCAATTGCCGTGATGATCTCGTTTTGGCTCGCTGTTGGAGAGTCTACTCCATCGTCGATGATTGGTGTGATTTCCTCACTAATGCTGCCTTCGGGAACGAAAAGAGATTGAAAGTGTTCCCTCTATATTTGCAGCACACGCTGAGTGTCCGTGACCAGATTTCCGTCTCTGCTCTTACATGTGGGCATCCCTGTTCCAAAACCTTTGCTTTTAACCCTTTGGTAGCACTTTCGGGCCTCACCTCTCCCTGTAGTTTTCGATATCGTGGCTCTGTCTTTGCTTCCACAGACGATTTTTCCGCCTGAACAGGGGTTTCATCTCTCTAATTTTCTCATTATAATGCTCCGTCACCGCACGCGTCCACATTGGCTGCAGTTTTGCCTTGTATGCAGCATCCATTTCTTTAGACATTTCTCGACATTCATCATCGTACCACGGCTTGTCTGAGCAGAGGTTATAGAATTCGCAATATGCTGCCACTGTGTGTCGGGAACATCAGAACTAGGGGCGTTTGTTTGGAGTAATTGAGAGAGTTGGTTGGAGTAGGCATTAGCTATCTCGGTGGTATGTCTAGTCCTTGTGATGTCTAGCTTCATTTGCGTATGGTTATGGTGTTTTTAGCACTACTTAATCGTGTGCATACCTTGGCTGAAACAAGGTGGTGATCCGAGTCAATATTTGCACCGCGCATCACACGAAGTCCATAACTCTTGAGACATGCCTTTCATCAATTACCACGTTATCAATCCGATTTCTTGTATTTTGATCGGGAGATATTCAGGTTGCCTTGTGGATATCTTTATGCAGGAATCTGGTTCCACTCATAACCATGTTTCGTGCCGACGAGAAACTAACCAGTCGGAATCCGTTATCGGAGGTGTTGTTGTGTAGACTGAAATTTCCGACTGCTGAACCAAGAGCATCTGATTTATTAATATAACGAATTTGTGTGTTCAAATGTTGACAATAAACACGTTTTCAGAAGAAAGCTGCTAAATTTTAAACTATTGGTTTGTTTTGAATGTTTTTTACAAATTTCTCATTTTGGTGGTTAACATTTACAACGAAATATATGTTCTAATTTAAAGTTAAATTTAGAATTTGAATGAAACACTTAAGTTCGCAGTTGTACATACCACTGCGAATTAGGCCCACAGAAATAATTGTGTATTTAGTAACTATACTTGGAATACAGTTTTTATTCAATTGCCCATTCTTTTAAATAAAATATTTCTGCAATTATATTTATAATTTATTATTTTTGTATTCATGTATATGAAATTCATGCTTAAATTACCTGCTTCCCAGAAACAACTCGAAATCGCACATACTTCTGTTTAAGCCGAAGGTTGTAATAGTGTTAATTGTGTGTATTTAATAAATTAATTAAAATCCAAATAGTTTATACAATTGAATTTCCATTCGAGGTGTTGTTTTTTCAATACGGTTGAATAAAACTGAAACATACTTTTGAGGCTTTTCCAATCTACTGGAATAGAGCTACTGACGATGCCGATGGCAAAAGCTACGGGCATTTAATTAATTTTAGTTTATTTTTTCCACTCCACAAAAATACATTCGCATGGTTTTATTTTTGCTCAGCTTTTTGTTGTGTAAAAATGTTCATTGTGATTAATGTTAATTACTAAAACTTTTTGGCACTAACTTTAAATAATTTTTCCGCCTGTTTGTCATAAATTATCTGGTCTGAATTGAAAGTCATATGAAAAGTTGTATTATTGTATATTATAACTTTTGTTACTTTTTCTGCTGCAATGTTGAGCATTATTTAAATATTTGGTGGATTTCTTTAACACTTTTGCTTTCTTTTTTTTTTTGAAGAACTGTAGCAAATTTCTGCTGAAATTGTAAGAAAGTTACGAAGCAAAAATTATTAAGTTGGCCTTATACTTATATAATTAGTAGGAGGCAGTGAGTGAGTTAAAAAGATATCATGTAAGTTAATATTATATAGTATTAAATTCGGATGCTGGAATCACTAGTATTTATTCACGTATAAGTTATGCACATTAATTATAACTAACTTTTTTTCAAAAGTAACATAACCAAAGGGGAAAGTTTTCAGTTGAAAATAATTAACACAAATGTTATCAGAAATATGTGAGTTATGCGCTGAAAGCATTGTGTACGTTGATTACTTATTAAAGGGTTGTATGATACATATCTATTGAAATGTTGGTGTACTTGACTAATCAAACTTCTCATTCTTCAGTAATTGTTTTCTCAATATTGTGATCTTTTAAAGTAACATTCCAGAGGTAAAGGAAACGAAGTACCTAATTGGTAATCCATGACATCAGTATGACATTGCAAGCGAGCGATCTAAGTACTTAGAATGTCACGCATGTTTAATGTAAAAATTATCGTTCACTCATTATAACTCCGACTTTAATGACGGGGACCGGCCGTGGCATAGTGGTTAGAACACGCGACTACTATGCGGGAGATCACAGGCTCAACTCCTGACTTTTTCCCCTCCTGGCTCTTTCATTGTCGGCTCCCCTCGAATGTTGTCGACAGCAACTTCACATTTCTAGTGTCGAGTCAATCGGCATGTCTAGTAAGAGCTTCTCAAACAGTGACGTTCGCATTCGTCGATATACAAGTAGGTGCCGCGAGCAGCTATCCCATACACCATTCATGGGGTGTAAAGGGAAATTAAGTTTTAAGTAATGACATCCACTGACATTGTCACTTACTTTGTAATCAGGCCTGTTATCATGCTCGCTTTAAATTCCATTTATAACGTAATTGCAACTGAAATGGCACTTATTTACATAGTAGCTTACTTTGTAAGCAAGAGCGCACCTATTAAACGGCCTGTGACTCTCCTATGCTAATTTTAAGGGGGTATATAAGCGAGATAATCATCACCGATTGTTACTAATTATAGATGACATCAGCGATTAAGTGATGGGTATTTTACTCAGAATGATGTTAGTTTTATCACCACAAAGTGTTGAATTTGTCTTTTAAGCCATATAAATATTTAATTTTGTGGCAGTTTGTGGTCTTTTTAGACTATTTAACTTTATACACATCAATCATTTAGACAACAAGTTTCTAGCTATAGCTTATATTGTAAATAATATCCAACATTAAATAACGCTAAATTCCTATGCCTTTTTTAATTTTAAATTTATGATCTGATTTTCAAAAAAATCTCTAGAAAGCCGAAATTGTATATCAAATTCCATGATAACTTTACTAAAGCCAAAGATGAAGTTGAAAACAAACATTGCATAAATTCATTAGAACGTAAGAACAAAAACGAAACACACACACACACATCCATTAGCAGCTGCCTTTAGTAGCCGTCTATCCATGATGATGATAATTTATATTTGTCCATGCCACCACCACTAAGGTTAGAATAACAATCCAAATTCATTTGATATTTGTTTGCTTAATTTGCTCCCTGCGTACACATGCTGTGGTACGTATATCGTGAGTATCTCAATGTCACTACCAACGAATTTGGCAATATTTAAATGATTACCCAAGAAGGACTTTGATTTTTTGTTTTGGTTTCTATTTATTTGATTTTGCCTTCGTCGTTGCAGACTAAACATTCAAATCAAATTAATCAATGAACGTGTGTGTGTGTTTGCAGCACATACAAAAAAAAAGAGTTTCTTTCGAAAGGTCAATTTAATTAGTTCGCAAATGGTGAGTGATTTGGCATTGACACTTTTTTTCTAGGTTGATTTGTGTAGCATGGACATGTTTGGAGGGATGGATGGAGTGAGAGAGAGAGTTAGGTGGTTACCTATAGTGGTGATGGCTTTTGAATGAGTATTGAGTTGTATGAAAGAAAAAAAGAAGCAGAAAATAGAAAAAAAACAGAAAGTAGAAAAACATTTGATAGATTTAAGGTACGTATAGCTAAGAAATTTAAGCATTTTTGCAAATGTTGTGAACATATCGATAGAGGCGGTGTTATTCATGTTTTCACAAAAGGTTAAGTTTAGAATAACTAAAGTAGTATAAGATTTAACTAAAGTAATGTTTAAAAATAAGATTAAGGGGAATAAATTGTTTAAATTATATCTAGAACTAACCAGCTACCATGTATAATTGCATTTGATTTTCTCTGTATAAAGTTAATTTTATGACAGCACAGGAAGAATTTGAATTTACATACATAGACCGCAGAATACACATAATACATAATATCCATCAATAGCCGCACGTAGAAGACCCAAGCGTTTCGCTCAATTATGCTTCTTATATAGTCCGTTACACCAAGTTTAGATAACACATCTTTTACCCGGTCCATCCAACGAAGTTTGAGTCGCCACTTCCTGAGCCACCTATCGTTCTTACTGCAGAAGACTTTTCGAGCTGGATCATTTTCATCCATTCATACAACATGTCCCAGCCATCGCATTCGGTCAATTTGGACGCGCTTGACTACGTAGATGTGATCATACTGCTTATACAGCTTATGTTTGGACCGATCATTGTTAGATCGGTCCACATATTTTGCGATATGTTTTTCTCTCGAAGACTCCCAGAATAGAATGTTCCGCTTGTGACATTGCCCAGGAGAGCAAGACAGGTGGTATCAGTGTCTGGTAGAGTTGGATATTCTTTCGTCGACAGTGGACTTTGTAATTAAATCGCCTGCTTATCGCTTAGTAGCAGCGTCTTGCCATCAATACACGTATCTCGCTAAGTTGGATTCATTATTATGTGTAGTTGTCAACGTGCACGCAGCGTACCAAGCGAGTAGACTCTTTGTTCGTTAAAATAAAAAACTTGGTTTTGTCCCCATTTATCACCAGACCCACTTCTACCTACTGCTTCACAATGCTCGAAAAGGCCGCAGTTACACCACGCAGACAACGGCCAATGACATCTATGTCATCGATATACGCTAGCAGCATGTGTCTTTTGTTAAAAATGGTAGAAGTCTCTTGATTCCCAGGCTGACATTATTATTTTTGTTTATGGCGGAGCCGAGGTAGACAAAATCATCTACCACTTCAAAATTATAGTTCTCAACGTTCTCGCAGCGTCCCAAATGAGTGAACTCTTTGTTCATTGAAAAAAATAACTTAGGTTTGTCCCCATTTATCACCAGACCCACTTCTACCTACTGCTTCACAATGCTCGAAAAGGCCGCAGTTACACCACGCAGTCAACGGCCAATGACATCTATGTCATCGATATACGCTAGCAGCATGTGTCTTTTGTTAGAAATGGTAGAATTCATGTTTACTGCAGCCTTCCTCATGATAATCTTCATTAGGATGTTAAAGAAATCGCAAGGCAGACTATAGCCTCGCTTGGTAGAATATCAGTGAGATTTTTGCCTATTTTCATCGAACACTGTGTCAGTCAGTGTCATCCCGCAAAGTCGTATTAGCTTCATGGGGATACCAAACTCAGCGATAGCATCTAATAGTTTCTGTCGTTTCAGTTTGTCGAATGCAGCTTTGTAAACGATAAAAATTTGGTAGCTATGGATCAGCATTTCTTGGGTCTTCTTCAGGTTTTTTTGTAGTGTGAATATATGGACGGGGTCGGCATATCATGATGGTTAGAACACGCGACTAGCATGCAAGAGATCCCGGGTTCGATTCCCGCCTCCAGTAATCCACCTTTTCTTTTATTGCCGGCCCCCACGATGTTGTCGCCAGCAACATCGAAGTATAGTGTCGAGTCAATCGGCATGTCTAGTGAGAGCTTTTCAAACAATGACGTTCGCATTCGTCGATAAACAAGTAGGTGCGTAAGTTGTGAATATAAAAATAGAAACCATGTCAATTCACAATAACGCGATAAACGATCCCATATCTCTTTCAAGGAGTGTTAAGGGAAACTAAGTTTTTTTTTAAGAATATCTGGTCGGTCGTAGATTTACCAGCTCTAAAGCAACACTGATGAGGTCTAATCAAATTATATATTCTTTCACATAACAAAGTTGACGTGATCTTGTATTCAATGGGTAGAACGCCGACCCCGCGCTTGTTGATGCTCACACTTGAATTACCTTTCGTAAGCATAGGACAGAAACTCAGATTCCAATCATTGGTCATCTATACCTTTAGCCAAATCTTGTTTACGAGCTGGTGCATGCAAGTTGCAAGCTCATCGACGCCAGCCTTAAAAAGCTAGGCCAGCAGTCAATCAGGTCCCGCAGCTGCATCGTGCTAATCTCATTTTGGCTCGGTGGTGGACAATCTACTACGGCATCGATGATTGTGGTGATTTTGTTACTTATGCTGCCTTCGGGAAGGACAAGAGTACAACAGTGTTTCTCCCATATCTGCAGCACATGTCACTGACTTGATTTCCAAATCTGTCCTTACAGATGGGGATCCCAGTTCCAAAAGTTTCAAGCTTCCCTTTCATCCCTGTACCTTTTGATATAATGGCTCTCTCTTTCCTACATAGACGTTTTTTCGGCCTGAAGATGCGTTTCGTTTCCCTCCTCTTTTTATTATATCGTTAACAGCACGAGTTACCACTGGCTGCAGTTTTGCGTTGTATCCAGCATTTAATTCTTTGGACAATACGTGACATTCTTCATCTTATTAGGGCTTGTCTGAAGTGTTTTTTTTTATTAACCCAGTATGGTCTTTGCGGCGGTTGTCATAGAATTCGCACTGCGCTTCGGTAACATTTGATTTTGGGGCGTTTGTTTTGAGTAATTGAGAATGTTGTATGGAGTAGGCATAGGCCATCTCGGTAGTATGCAGCTATGCGATGTCTAGCTTTCTTTGGGTTTGGCTAAAAATGGTTTTTGCTCTACTAAATCTCGTTAGAATCTTGGTACATGTCTTCCATCGATTACCACGTGACCAATCTGATTTTTTGTCTTGTCATCAGATGATATTTAGGTTGGCTTATGGATATCTTTATGCAGGAATTTGGTTGCACCAACTAAAATTTTTTCTTTTCGAAGTTAACCCATTATCGGAGTTGTTATTTAGTAGACTGAATTATCCGAATGCTGAACCAAGAACATCTTCCCTTCCTATTTTAGCATTAAAATCTCCTAGAACAACTTTAATGTCATGGCCAGGGTATCGGTCATATATTATATTTATTTCAGGCACTCACAGTATGCATCTTTAATGTTCTCGTCTTTGTCTTTCGTCGGGGCGTGTACACAAATCAGCGTAATGTAAAAATATTTCGCCTTGATGCGAATAGTGGTTATTCGGTCACTTACAGGGTTAAACCGCGAGATTAGATGTTGAATCCTCATACTGATAATGAATTCACATCTAAATTAATTCGGTGTCTTCTACATGGCAGCTGCCACAGTTCTTTCGTCGTATGCATCCCTGTCCCGTCCATCTCATTTCCTGTACGAAGGTAAAGTCAACCTTGTATTTATCGAGGACATTCACTTATTGGATAGAGACACCATCACTGTATAGAGTTGCAGATGCATTTCCTTAAATCATAATCCGTATAACGTCTGCGGGTATTGTCAACCTTTTGGGGGTTCTTGTATTTTCTTTCCTTTGTGTTTTAAAGACAATGACCTTTTAGACCACCGTTACCAATCCTTGTTGATTGGGGTTATCAACGCCACTAGGAGAGCCTTTGTGTTGAGGTTCAGTGAATTTTATTTCCTAATTCCTAGCATGCATCGGTAGTAGCATGTAGATTACTCAACATTGTGCCTTTTCACATTTGCTACCACTGGACGGATGTACAGTGGCGTTAACCGGAATCTCTCTTAGGAGGTGCTCAGGCTGCTCCCCGAGCAATGCCATTGACCATCCGTTCAGTGGTAGCAAATGTGAGAAGGCAAAAATGTGATAGAGCCATTTTCTACCAAGCGAGGCTTTAGACAAGGTGATAGTCTTTCATTCAATCTTTTTATTATAATGGAGATGATCATGCGGAAGGCAGCAGTAAACACGACTGGCACCATCTTTAACAAAAGACACATGCTGCTCGGGTATGCCGATGATATAGATGTCATTGGCTGAGGACTGCGGGACGTTACTGTTGCCTTTTCGAGCATTAAGAAGTAGTCGGCAGAAGTGGAGCTGGTGATTAATGAGGACAAAACTAAGTTATTTGTTCACTCGTTCACTCGTTTGGGACGCTGCGAGAACGTTGACAACTATAATTTTGAAGTGGTGTATGATTTTGTCTACCTCGGCTTCGCCATAAACAAAACTAATAATGTCAGCACGAAAATCAAGAGACGAGTATTAATTCCAAACTGCTGCTACTATCTGCTGAACAAGCATTTTAATGATAAAGCCCTCTCTCGACGAACGAAGATCCAACTCTGCCAGACACTGAACCTGCCTGTCTGACTTTTCAGCGCAGAATTCTTAGTAATGACGCAGGCGGATCAATCTATTCTGGGAGTTTTCGAGAGAAAAATAGTACGCATAATATGTGGACTCATCGTCATTTACGGCGATTACCGTCGTCGGATGAATCATGAGCTGTATGAGCTGTACAACGACATCGACGTAGTCGCGCGCATTCAAATACACCGAATGCGCTGACTTGAACACGTGTGAATGGACGAAAACGCTCCGGCTCGAAAAGTCTTCGGCAATAAACACAATATAACTCGATACGGAGCTCAAAAGACCGAAGCGCGTGGAATACTTGTCTACGTGCGGTTACTGATAGATAAATTTCTGTTGTTGCTGCCATTAAAGAAGAAGAAAAAGAAGAAACAACATTTCAATGAGATGAACTCGTCATGGAGTTCGAAACGCGTCATCCTAGTGAGTGACAATGAATTGACCATTAATATCAACAATAAAAAAAATCTTTTCTGGTCGTTTAGCCAGAGTATCGAATGATACACCAACACAAATTGATAAATAATCATTATGATCGACAAACTCTCTTGAACAACACTGTATGAGATGTTTGATTATTTTGACACTGCTGCGAAAAAAAAGCGGAAATATTCAATGACTCCTTGATAGGTGCTACACTTGTGATTCTTAGGAGGTGTAACATATTAAATTTTTTTCGTTTAGGTTGTTCACGAACAAACTGTTTAGGTCAGCCTGTTTGTGGTGATTCAAAGTTGTTGTAAGTTGTCTCGAACTTCTGCACCTATTTACTAATAAATTTAATCGATATAGCTTCACTTCTATTTCGTTTGTCGTAATGAGTGCAAAATTTTTGTAGTGCTACAGTAGAAGAATCGTTCTTTAGATAGTACTCGCATAAGCAGAACGCACAATGTACTCCGCTGAATGACTTCATGGCACTGAATTCCTATTGGCTGCTCTTGTATATCGTAACATCTTCATCCATACCGCCATGGACATACGACACAGATACTGTTTTAAATGTATACGGAATTTTAGTCCACCCTGCACAAATGTAACGACTTTCCACCATCGACTACAAGCATTTTTTAGATGCAAAATTAGTCCACCAATATTTCTTTATATGGGCACATGTTTTTAAAGAATTTTACTTTGCATGTAATTTAAATTTTTAAGACATAAGTACAACTATATGTAGGTCATCAAGTTTCTTTTAAAACATCGCATAATTTACTTTCCTATAAAATGTTCCCTTTTTAACGTTGAATTGTTAATGGGCAATGAACAATTAAGAAAATTGTATTCCACACTCACTTTCTTGGACTTTTGAATAGCTTTTCTGTCGTGAAAATAAAATTCCCCTTCTTAAGAACTTTATGGTTTATTCAAATGAAATTGAGGGAGGGAAGGAGGGGACATTTACGGTCGCTAGTGTTTCTGTCTGTTACATTTGGGACTTTTGTAAGTCTTAGCGTTACTTGTACACCTGCGAACAAACGTGCAATGAATCCTTCTATATTTATGCACTATTCATAAATGTTCGTGAAGTTGTTTTAGTTTTTGAAATTGCACCATGGCTTTAAATTTTAACCTTCATTCTATGTCAGTGAAAATATGAATCAGAATTTCTAATTTTGGCTATACACAATTTGTTACTGGAGGAGAGATTTTTCTCATGGTTGTGAATGATTTTCGCGTTTCATAAATGAGTTTGCAAAAACGTGTTATTTGCTTTAAATATAATAACATTTGGTTTAAGTGTCGTAACTCCAAATTCAATCGTATCTCTTTTTGTGCACTAAATACCTAATATAAAGTTTGTGGTACAGCTCTTATCATACGCAAAAAAGGAACGATTGGCAGTTGATGACAGAAAAAAAAGCTGTTGCTTCAAGTATCCCTCGGATGTAGAAGACGTTAAATACCTACCTGTTTTTAAACATGGGTTTAAAGTTATTAGCGGTATGATGTTCCACTGAAAACTGCCTTCGATAACCCAACACAACAAACATTATTTGGAATCGTATTACAGCTTGGTATTCCTGCCAAATTTATAGAATCCTTTACTAAGGATATACAAATATATTACTCATCGACAGAAATGAACAATTAAACTATCAAACTAAAAACAGATGTAGTAGCTCGACAGGCGCCATACATTGTTAATGTCACAATGTGAAATATTACCACGGTTATCTCAGGCACTGATACAGCACCATTAACATTGTGCATGATGTTGTGTCTAGGAAAATCCCAAAGTTGTATACTTTAAAAGTAATGTTTACCACATTGTGATACTGCATTAACTGCATTGCTCCTAGGCTTAGTAAAAAATATTTTAAACTGTCACCTATTTAAATATTAATTAATTATTTTAACATAGTGAACTAATTCCCAATTACTTTATTAGAATAATTTCACACCATTTCTAGCATTTATACCCTTCATCCTTCCCTTCCTTTTAGCTGATTATAACCACAACAACAGCCATCATAATAATAATATAATTAAATCGTTTATTTCTTTGTAATCGTTTTGGTTATCAAACGAAACAGGCCAATTAACAGAGTTCAAAACTTAATGTATTGTGAAATTAAAAGAAGTGAGGCGAGGCGAGGGAGAGAGATGAGAGGCATTTGCACAGCCGCCAAGTGTGCAAAAAAAAGCCATCGTCGTTATGAATAAAACGTTTAAAGCGTTTAAAAAAACTTTGAAAAATGATTTTTGTTGTTGTTTAAATGGTATGTCAAAGCGACAGAATGCCATCGTCTACAATAACGGCAAGACCCATGAACTTTTCAGGCAACAAAACACGGGCATACAATGAATTCATCTGTCATGTATGTGGATTCTTAAAAAATGTTCACAGTGGGGCAAACTTAATAAGGACCATGGTTTAAGAATATGCAACAACATCCGGACTCTCTACAGGGAAGGTGCACTGTACGACTGGCGGATGTCCTTAACAAAGTACATCACCGCCATGCAGGAGATAAGATGGATAGGTCAGGGATGCTCGCGACGTAAAAACTGCGCCATCTATTACAGCTGCCATACGGAAAAGCACGAATTTTGATGAGGAATTGTATTTGGCCAAAGACTTAAACATCTTGTCTCGCGTTTCAATTCTGTTGGTGATCGAATAGCCACAATAAGCATTAACGTGAAATATTTCTAAATCACGCTGATTAGTACTAATGCACCAACGGAAGGTAGACACGATTAGATTAAAGATGCATTCTTCGAGTACCTAGAGGAAACATACGACCGCTGTCCTGGCCACGACAATAATACTGTCCTGGGAGATTTTAATGCAAGATTAGAAAGGTATGATGCTTTTCGTTCAGTCGGAAAATTCTGTCTACACAGCAATACCTCTGATAGCGGATTCAGACTGGTTAGCTTTGCATCGGTACGAAACTTGGTAGTGAGTGGAAGATTCTCGAATAAAGATATCCTCAAAGCAATCTGGATATCTCCTGATCAAAAGACAAGAAACCAGATGAATCATGTGGTAATCAATAAAAAGCAAGTCTCAAGCGTTATGGATGTTCGTGTGATAAGCGTTGCATATATTGACTCGGATCACCACCTAGTTCCAGCCAAGGTATGTATGTAGTTATCAGAGAACGGCAAGGGTACACCCTAACAATAAGTGTACCCGAATCATTTGTGCGTTTACGACATTTAGAGTGTGATCGGCACTCTAAAATAAGGGTTGTTGCCTTGTACTGATAATTTCGAACATGCTCATACGCACAATCGCAAACCGATTTCGTGCTCTTTTTCTGCATGTATACATGAGTTGAGGCCGATCAAAATGCTAAAGCAAAAGGCATGAGCGAAATTGAGAGCACAACACATACATGCATACATATTTGATTTTGAATACCCAGCTAGCATTTGGAAGTTTGTTTGACGATCACGATTGTTTCGCGACTGGATTTCCAATCGTCACCACGGAGCAGAACTCGAAATCATAACTGTAAAACATGAGCGTTTCGCTCACAGCGCATTATTGCGCGTTGCTTTTCGTACACTTGCTTTGAGTGCACTGTGCTGTTCACTTATCTACGCAAAATTTTTGGGTGTCTGGTGAAATAGAATCGATGCTTACAGTTTGAATGAGTGACAAAATGCAAAAACACGAAACACGGAAAGCGATTTGTGCGTTTGGGTGTGTTATTCTTTTCTTGCTGTTTGTAAATGCGACAAGCCAAATTTATAAGTGTGATTCGGGTGCCAAAAAGTGACACCCTTGACGTTCTCTGGTAGTTATGTAGGGTTAAAAATGCTCGTAACTAAACGCAAGGGAAGCTAGACATCACAAAGCTGCCTAACACCGATGTAGCCAATGCCTACTGCAACCAACTCTCTCAATTATTTTAAACAAATCCTTCTAATTTTGATGTTCCCGACACACAGTGGCAGCATATTGCGAATTTTATGACCATTGCCGCAACGACCATACTGGGTTATGAAAAACCACGCTCAGACAAGCCCTTGTACGATGAGGAGTGTGGCGCATGTACATACAGGGCAAAACTGCAGCCAATGACAACGCGGTGCCGGAGCGTTATAATGAGAAGAGGAGGGAGATGAAATGCCTCTTCAGTCAGAAAAAGCGCCTATGGTAGAATAGAGAGAGCCAGGACATCGAAAATTACAGGGATAGAATGTTAAAAGCAAAGGTTTTACAACAAGGATCCCCAATTGTAGGGACAGATCACAGATACTCAGAGTGTGCTGCAAATATAAAGGGAACACTTTCGTTTTCTGCTGGTTGCCGAAAGCACCGTAGGTAACGAAATCGTGTCAATCATCATCGACGAAGTAGATTATCCACTACCGAACCAAAACGAGGTAAACACGGCAAATGCACGGCTTAAAAATAATAAAGCTTTTTTAAGGCCGGTGGCTATAAGTTGGCAACGTTTATACCTTATAAACACGATTTGGCTCAAGGAATACATGCCCGGTTATTGGAATCTGAGTGTCCTATGTCCTGTGCTTAAGAAAGGCGACCCCAGTGTGTGTACCAACTATCGCGAGATCAGCCTTTTACCCATCGCATACAAGGTCCGGTCTAGTGTTTCATGTCAAAGACTAAAGCCCACTCCAGCGAATCCGATTGGATCTTGTCGGTGTTGTCTTAGACCCAAGAAATTCAGATCAATACCTACTATCTGTTTATCGGATACAAAACTCCATTCGACAGTCCGATACGACAGAAACTATTAGAAGCCATGACTGAGTCTGTTATCCCCTCAAAGCCAATACGACTTTGTGGGATGGCACTTCAGACAAGCCGATAATCTGTCATTGGATCTCTTTAACGTCATAGTAGAGATGATAATGTGAAAGGCTGCAGTAAACACGACTCGTACCATCTTTACTAAAAGACACATGCTGCTCGCGTATGCCGATGATATATATATATTATAAGCCGACGGCAGCGGTATATTACTGCGGTCTTTTCAAACATTGAGAAAAATCGGCAGAAGTGGGTCTAGTGATAAATGAGAACGAAATCAAATTATTTGTTTCAATGAACAAAGAATCTACTTGTTTCAGACGCTGCGTGAACGTTGACATCTATTACTTTGAGGTGGTAGATGATTTTGTATACCTTGGCTCCGTCATAAACAAAGATAATTATGTAAGCCAGGAAATCAAGAGACGAGAATTGATCGCAAACCGCTGCTATTAGGCGCTAAGCTAGCGATTTAATGCCAAAGCCCTCTCTCGACGAGCAAAGATCTAACTCTGCCAAACAATAATTCTTTCTGTCTTGTTCTACAGCGCAGAATCCTTAGTTATTACACAAGCTTATTAATCTACTCGGGGAGCCTTCGTGAGAAAAATAATTCCCGAAATTTTTTAACCCATCGTCATTAACGGCAAGTACTTTCGTCATATGAACTACAAGGTGTGTATGAGCTGTATAACGACATCGACCTAGTCAAGAGCGTTCAAATAGACGGAATGCGATGGCTTGGACACATTGTACGAAGCGATGAATATAATCCAGCTCGAAAAGTCTTCGGCAAAAAATTCGATAGGCGGCACAGGATGTGGCGATCAAAACTTCGTTGAATGGACCAGGCGCAAGAGCTGTTATCTAAACTTGGTGTGACGAAGTATCTACGGAGCGCAAAACACCGGAGCGCCTGGAATTCTTTTCTACGTGCGGCTACCGATGTTAGAATTTTTGCTGCTGCTGCCAAATAATTAGAAAAATAATATATTTTCTTGCTCAAAATTAAAGATTTGTCTTTTACCCCATTTCAAAGAATTCGCAAAAACAACTTGGGTCTATTTTCTAAAATTAAAAAATCACATTGATTTTGAAGAATGAATTTTATGAAAAAAAAGTCAATTTTCTGTAGTCTTCGAATGGACTCTCAGTTAGCTGTTTTAAATGGAAAAAAAATTACAATGTTATGTCACTTATGGAACCAAGCGGGAGATCCATGTTTCGATTTCCGGCTCCCCCATGTCCATGTTTCGATTGACGGCCCCATCGAAGTTGTCGACAGCAACTTCGCAGTGTAAGTGTCGAGTTAATCGGCATGTCTAGTAAAAGCTTCTCAAACAGTGACGTTCGCATTCGTCGATAAACAAGTAGGTGCCGTTTGTTGTGAATCTAAAGCAAAAAGGGTGTTAGTTCACAAAAACGCGAGAATCATCTCATACCCTATGCATGGGGTGTAAAGGGAACTTAAGTTTTTAAGTTAAGTTATGGCAGTCTACAGCATAGTGTTCACAAAAAAATTTAACAAACTGCACTACTAATTTATTGCTTAGTGACGATATTCTACAGACTTGCTCCCTTCTTATCTGTAGGTATACGATTTAGTTGCCTCCACAAAATTTTCCTTTCTCAATTTTATAGTTTATCTGTTGTTTATATTGAAAACAAATTTTAGTGAAATATTTTTCCACTGTGCTTTGAAACTTCATACACCAGCATACAATCATATATAGAATGTTTTTATACGTTAGCGTATGTATGTGTGTATGAGGATTTCAACATCAACAACATCCTGGTGAAGATCATAGTGCTTGTTATGATGACTTCATAAAGCAGTGCAGTATTTTCAGTGAATAAATAAATAAATTCAGCTATATTCACACACACCTAGTACTTATGTGTGTGTGTACTTATCTGAATGCATTCCAACATATAAATGCATGAGTATTTGTTGTTGTTATTGTTTTCCATATCTGTATGTGTTTTTGTATATGTATGGAATGCCATGGATAATGGAATAAGTTGAATAGTTGTATTAAAAAGCACTCTTTTGGCGTTTATTTGTTTGTTTATTATATTTCCTTTACCTCTGTCCTAGTTGTATGTATTTCGAAAGCGTTGATATTTTTCGTTCACAATTTGAACAGTTTAATGAAGAAAATGTAACTTATAAATATATGTAAACTTAACATAAAGTTTTATGTTGAAATTTATTTCAAAAATGGGATTAATACATTTCAAATTCGATTTAAAATTGATTGACAATGAAAACTATTAACTATAATACAAAATTACGGTGGAAGGAATGATGAAAAACCTCTAACAACATCTCATATTGTGCACTAATTAATTAAATACATTTTGATCTTTGAAGTTTTTGCCAACATGCCTCTAAAATGCCTTATTGGCGCAGAGGCAAATTTTACGTTGTTCAATAATATACATGTAAATAAATAAATAAAATAAAAAAAAAAAAAAAAAAAAAAAAAAGTGCTCATGGTGCAAAGCTTGCTATTTTAAAAAAACGCACTTTATTAAGAAAATTATAAAAGACGAAATTATTCAAAGTTACCATTCCCAAACAACAATTTTTGTAAATTGCAACTACGTGGTTTTGACAGTTTACACTAATCAAACATAATTAGTAGGGTGTATGATTAAGTATAAAGGTGATACTTTATTTCCCTTCGACACGTTATAATGTAGGGTTTATAACTAAAAATTTCTAAATGCCTTAAAATAAATCCAGTAATATGATAACATTTTAATATAGCCCACTGCCCACAAACACACTCATCTATTGCCATGGCTACATAATCTTATCAAATAATTTTTATACAACCTAATATCTACATATAGCACATCTACAAACATTAAGCTCCTCTTTTGACATATCTATAATTCATGCCAGAAAAATTTAATTTTCAATGTTTGTTGTTGGGCGCTCCTCCTTGCGAGAGATAACGACCGGCAAACACACAAATTCAATTTTCATGGTTCACTACATATTTCATTAAATTGCATCATGTGAAACATTGACCTCTATAAGAAAATTAAATTTAAGTTTTGTCATAAATTCAGCTCACGATTTGTAATTTACCTTAAATAGTCGTACATATATTGTATTACTCATTGTACGTTCCTCGTTCCACGTTTTATGTAAAATGTAAATGTATCAGTGAACTTTTGTTGCCATTGTATTTGTACAAAGTACTCAATATTTCAAGAAAACTACCGACATAACAATAAAACACTTTCTCAACACAAAATATTTAGATGAGAACGAGAAAGGACATCCCTGTCTTCTGATTGCCCTGGGGACACAAGGGACAGGGCAAAAAAAACAAAACAACAACAACAAAAATAAAGAATAAAACATTAACGACTTAAAAAGCTATTGCTGTTTCAACTTTAAAATTGTGGGGGCCATCTTAAGGAGACACGTTGCTGCTAACTGACATGGGCGAGACGAAGTGGTGGAATCATATACAATTTAAATAAGTGCCTTTGGTAGCAAATGTCTTTGGGTGTCACAAAGACACTTTACTGACCAGTTGCCAAATGATGAGGGATATATAATGATAATGTTGAAATGTACCATATAAGGGTAGAGAAACCTGTGGGACATAGGTGCCATATAAGACAAGAGTGGAACACTTTGAGGTGTACAGTATTCACAACTGGTAAAAATTGGGGATACACAGAGTTTTTGTGACATCCAAAATCGGCGGGGATTCTGACTACCGGAAAAAATTATGTCGGTTAAAACAAAGTTATGTATAAGTGTGCCGGCGATTCGCAGGGTCATGTCTAGGAATTGAGATATATAGATTTAAAGTTTGTCACGTTTGGGGGGTCTTATTTCCAAAATTGTTGTGGGTATTAAACCAAATTTGGCTCAATTTGTCTCTGATACAACTATGTTGACTTATATACAATTATCCCAAAGAACACGCCTATTTCAAGACATATGGGAGGTGGCTTTGTCTTTTAAAATATTTTCATATAATTCAACACAGTTGTCAATAATATATCAAAGACAAATCGAGCCACATATGGTTCAATACCAATAACAACTCTGGAAAATATAAGTTGTTTCCAATTCAGGATATATGGGAGGTAGACGTGTCCTTTGAAATAACTCCATACTATTCAACGCAGTTACCAGATTTGGTTGAACAGCTACAACAAATTTGGACATAGGACCCCCAAACGAGACATAGAAAGGTGTAACGGACTACTAAAATGCAATACGTTAAAGAATTTTGTAAAGACGATTGAGTCAAGTCCGTCTATCTGGCTGGCTGGTGGGCAGGCCAATATTAATGTTTTCTAAAACGAAATGATGGGATTACAAAATGACAAAACAGCCTGCTGCCTCCCATACAAATGACATATTTTTAGAAATTGTACATTTCTCACATAACATCTCTAAAAAAACCTTACAAATGGACAAATGGAGGATATTTAAGTTTGGTCAGTTTACTCATTATATTCTCTTCTTCTTATTTGGCAAAGCAACAAAAATGTATCTATCATCTGCACTATTTACTCTATTTAACAGCATGTAGAAAATAGTTCCAAGTGCATCGGTCTTTTGTCGTCCGTAGAGAGTGCGTCACACCAAGTTATGATTATAACTATTTTACCTGGTCCATCCTTCCAAGTTGTGGTCGTCACCTCCTGCGCAACCCTGGAGCATTTTCATCCCTTCATACACCTTGTCCTAGCCAGGCCATTTGCTTGAATACTTTGAGGTCGTTATACAGCTCATACAGATAATGGTTCATCAGACGACGGTACTCGCCGTTAACGATGATGGGTCCAAATATTTTGCGATGTAGTTTTCTCTCGATGATTCCCACAATTGATAGATCCGCTTGTGATATACCCAAGATTCTACGCTTTAGAGCAAGTCAGCTAGGATAAGGGTCTGGTAAAGTTCGATCTTTGTTCGTCGAGAAAGGGCTTCGTTATTTAATAGCTTGTGTAGTTTGCGTTCAATACTTGTCTCTTGATTTCCAGGCTGACATTATTATTTTGGTTTTGCCGGAGGCAAGGTAGACAAAATCATCTACTACTTCAAAGTTATTGTTATCAACGTTCAGCATCCCAAATTAGTAGAATCTTTGTTTATTTAAGGTAAACTACTTGGTTTAGTCCACATTTACCACCAGACCCATTTCTGCAAACTGCTTCTTAATGCTTGACAAGGCCACAGTAACATCCCGAAGTCCTCGGCCAATGTTGTCTATATCATCGGCAAATGCCAGCAGCATGTGACTTTTATTAAATATGATACTGCAGTCCTTAGGATGATTATCTCAGTCACTGTCATCCAGCAAAGTCGTATCACCTTCTCGGGAATACCAAACTCATCCATAGTATCTAACAGTTTCTATCGTATCGGACTGTCAAAAGTAGTTTTGTAGTTGATAAACAGATGGCAAGTGTCGATCTGCTTTTCTTAGTTCTTCTACAGGATTTATCTTAGAGTCTAAAGCCACACTAATAAAGTCCAATCAGATTCGCTAGGATGGGCTTTTATCTTTCACATAACAGACTAAACAGGACCTTGTATGCGATGGGTAAAAGACGGTAGTTGGTGCACACATTGGAACCGCCCTTCTAAAGCACAGAATAAATAACACTCCGATTCCAATTATCGGGCAAGTATTCCTGTAGCCAAATTGTGATTATGAGTTGGACCATGCACGTTGCCAGCTCATCACCGCCGGTCTTAAAAAAAACTGTGCCGGCAGACCATCGGCTCCCGCAGCTTTATTATTTTTAAGTCGTTGAATTGCCGAAAATTTACTCCGTCGTCGACGATTAGAATGATTTCGTCACTCATGTTGCCTTCCGGAACGAGCGGAGTACGAAAGTATTCCCTTCATAGTTACACTCTCTGTTCTAAATCCTTTGCTTTTAACCTTTTAGTAGAACTGTCGAACTTCACCTCTATTGGTGTAATTTCGATATCCCGGCTCTCCCTTTCCTACCATGGAAGCTTTTTCCGCCTAAAGAGGTGTTTTATCTGCCTCATTTTCTCATTATATTGTTCCGTTACGCGTTACCACTGGCTACAGGTTTGCCTAGTATGTAGCATCTTTTTCCTTAGACATTGCGCAACATTCCTCATCGTACCAAGGATTGTTGCCACTGTCTGTCGGAAACATCAGAATTAGGGGGTGTTGGTTAGAACTAATTGATTAAGTTCGTTGGAAAAGGCATTGGCTATTTCGGTGGTATGTAGCTCTGTAATATCTAGCTTTCTTTGCGTTTGATTATGAGTATTTTTGGCACTATTTGATCGCATGCGAACAAACTACGTGGTGATACGAGTCAATATTTGCATCACGAACCTCATGTACGGTCCATTACGCTTGAGACATGCCTTCCATCGACTACCGCGTGATCTCTTTGTTTTTTTGTCTTTTGATCAGTTCATATCCAATTTACCTTGTGGTTATCTTTATGCGGGAATCTGGTTCTACTCACTGCCGACGCGAAGCTAAGTAGTCTAACTCCATTATCGAATGTATTGTTGTGTACACTAAATTTATCGACTGATGAATCAAGAGCATCTTTCCTACCTATTTTAGCATTACAACCTCCAAGGGCAATTTTAATGTCATGGGCAGGGCAGTGTTCATATATTTAATCCAGGTGCTCATACACAATTCAGCAAGATGTAAAAATATTACGCATTGATGCAGATATTGGCTATTACTCCACTTACTGGGTTATACCAAATGTGGTATTCTTCTGCAGACTATGAATCTACATTCAAATTCGAGTCTTTCTGCAAGGCAGGTGTAAAAGTTATCGCAGTTCGTCTTGCGCATCCCTGTCCCGTCAATTTCCTGAATGGCGGTGATATCGGCCTTGGCAATTGGATAGAGGCACTACCTCTGTAGAGAGTTCATACATTCCATGTACATATCCTTAAATCTACTTATAACGTTTGCGGTTGTGGTCAGTATTTGGTGGGGTTCTTGTCTTTTGTTTTCTCGTTGTTTTCATTATATGTAGTGTTTTTAAGGAGATCGTCTTATTAGACCACGGCGCCCGACCCTAGTTTCTTGGAGCTATCATCGTAAGCTAGTAAGAGGTGTAAAACTGAGGTTGAGTAACTTCTGTTACATACTCCTAAAGACGCATCGGTGATTGCATGTCATTTAGGTTACTCAACAGTACGTCTTCGCAGATTTTCTACCACTAAAAAGATGTCCAGAGGCAGAGCCCTGGCAACACACGATCTATCGGACATTGTAAGCTGTTTGGGGACCTTCAAAAACGTAAATTCCTCATTACCATCCCTCATCCACCAAAATTACATACAGGGCAATTAAATCTAGAGGAGTAGTGTGAACGGTTAAAAAATCGATAATTCGGATATATGACAGTTATGACAGTTACAAAATGGAGCTTAGATATAATTACTACTAGAAACTTTTTACTATGCTCAGGCTCAATCTACTTCAGTCAAAGTTGTTTCATTTTCGTAAAAGTTTCTTAAACGAATTTCGTCCTAAGAGACCTAGCGCACAACACAGGTTTCTTTGAAGAAGGATTCTGATTATTCCCATGTGCATACTTTCTTATAAAACGTAATTTCCCTCTATACCCCATGAATGAGGTATGTGATGATTCTTGCGTTGTTGTGAACTAACACGCTTTCTATTTTAGATTCACCACAAACGACACCTACTTGTTTATCGACGAATGCGAACGTTACTGTATGAGAAACTTTTACTAGACATGTCGATTGACTCGACACTATACTGCGAAGTTGCTATCAACAAACTTGAGGGGGCCGGCAATGAAAGAAAAATGTAGATGACTATAGTCGGAAATCGAACCACGGATCTTCCGCATGGGAATCGGGTGTTCTAGCTACTATGGCACGGCCGGTCCAGTTTCCAAGTGTATAGTGATCAAATCAAAAAATCTCCCATATTCCAGATGAAACTTAACTATACAAAAAAAAAAATTGTAGACTATAATGGAAAACCTGATGTTTTTTTGGTGTTGCATATAGTATTTGAAAAAGTATGAGCACTAGTTTGATTTTACTTTTACGTAAGAAGACAGAACAATATTATATACGTTCAATCGCTGTAAATACCAACTTAATGACCTGAGCTCAAAGTTTAGTATCAGAGATCAGTCGTGGAATGAATATCATACGAATGATCAATGTTCGAGCTCCAACAAAACCATCCATCATTATTGAATGGCTACTCTTCTCGCTAGCATAGAATACAGCCTTAAGTAGTCAAGCCTAAATACATTGACCCAAAAAAGTAAATGTTTCATCTGAATAATATGGCTAGCATACCCTTAAATTTGTAAACTTAGGCGACATCCCTGACAGACCAAAATTGTAGGAGACAAAAAAAAAAAAAAAATCGAATGCAACCAACAACCACACAACAAAAAGCCAACATTTAACTAAAATGAATGAGTGTCACATAGTGCGTTTAGTATTTAACATGTATTTACATACTTTAAACATTAAAGGACACTCACTCACGCACACACACACAAACTTATGGTATGATACAGCTATGAATTCCTTCATACACACACACTACTATTCTTATGGAGTATTTTATTGCAACTCTCTATATGGGACACCAGAAGTAGAGATGGGCAAATAAAATGTTGGGGTGAAACAAAAACAACAACAAACACAACAACACAAACAAAAACAAACTGTAGACCACAAAAGTTTTATGTAAAACAATCACGTACTCAAAGTTCATTAGTTGGGTGCTACACAAATACATCCATTCACTTATACTGACGCACTGACACGTCGATATGCCAGGACAGACAAGGCGTCTTGCCCATTCATCCGCCGTCGTCGATGGTGGGAACTCACTCAGTTAAGTACTTAAGAGGAGAAAATGAGCAACAAACATCAACACTAGCAATTGAAACAGTGGTTGTGAATGCTATGAAATTAAGGCAAATTTTAAGGAGACAACATATACTTATAAGAGAATTTAAAACCGCGTCGTGACCGACAAATGAAATCAATTGATTTAAAACGCCAAGTTATTAACGCATTAATTGCATTATATGTAAATGATAGGCATATGTGAATAACACACTGTGGCACAATGGAAATAATTAAGGAACTTGGGGAGCGACCTAGTGCATGTTGTAGCTCCGGTCGAGTACCACATGATCCAAACCGTTAAAAAATCAAAACTCGGTTAAGAATTGACTGAGTTATGAGCTCATAAGTGAGGAAAGATTAAAAAAAACCGGTTTTTGAACCGTAAGTCAAGATTTTAAGGGAAACTTTGGTCTACAGAGTCATGTGTACTCGACCAGACCTACAATATGCATTAGGTCACTCCCCAAGTTCCTATTGAATGTCACATAGTGTAATCCAATCAAATTCATGGGGCGATATATGTTTGTTAAAGGACTCTTTCAATTGACTGATTTTACGGAATACTACATCAACCACACTTTGCACCCCGCAAAACCACTGTACTCCGTTCGCCATAGACTAAAGCAACAACAACACACAAATTCAATAACATCAAACACTGAGCTTTGTGGGCGTTAGAAATGTTTAAACGACACTTTCCCAAACACTTTTCTCAAATGACAAATGTTTAAAAATTTAAATTTATTTGTGACCCCCACAACTAACACAAACACACTGCAAAATGGTCATAATAAACAATTGAATGGCTTCTACAAGTATAACAGGGCCACCAACAATTTATTGTGCGCTCTAGCAGAGGCATTCGGGGCAAGGCAATACGGCCTAAAATGATGACTAAACGATTTGTGGCAAAATTGACTAAACGAAAAAGCTACAAAAAGAGTATAGCAATTTTTCTGTTTTAATATTTAAAGACCTAAGAAACTGAAATTTTTATAAATAACAAATTTTATGTGACTCACACAGCCATTAGACACTAACTCGTACTCGTAAAGTTTGTTATTTTTTTATTTGCAGTTCATACTTGTTCATACCCCACTCTGCAGCTGGAACGGCCGCCATGCGACGAGTACCGTGTACACGAGGACGAGTCGAATGACAAACATGTCCATGACAAACATAATTTAGCGTATGTAAATCAGAGTAAAAGTAGAACTTTGCCAGGCCGTCGTCTGTGTGTTTGTTTTTTTGCTTTTTTTTTTGCTAGTGTCATCATGTCAAGTGTGCGCACATGGTGGGAATTTACCCATATATGAAAGAAGTTTCCCCACCGCTGTTGCACCGCTACGAAGAGAGGAGATTTTTGAATTGAAGGTTTGGTGTACGCTAAAGTGGTCGTAAACATTATGAATTGTCTATTTAAGTTCAAACGTGTTATTATTTGTGTGTGTGTGTATGCATGAAGTAAAACTTTGAATAATTTATTTGCTTTACTTTGGGGGGTTTTAGTCATCAGGTGACATAAACATTAGAATGTCTTTACATGTAATAGAATGTGGGTACTATGAAATTAATAATAAAAAAACTGTTATTTGTTTTGGCAGTTAGATACACGAGCGATGGATGTTTTTGCTTTAATAGAAATGAGAATTGTAATTGTTGGAAATTACTTTAAGTAATAGTTTTTGATATAGGTTATAATTTTATTGTATATATATATAAAAGTCATCATAAACATTTACTTTTAACAAGTTTTATATCGAGTTGGATGAAACTTAACCCTATTACATTAAATAATAATTGATGACAAATTAAGACATATTTATCAAGTACAATAACCATTTAAAAAATCCGAATATATGGCAGCTTGTGAAGGTGAAATGGACTATTTATGAGCAAAAGTAGGCAGAAACATATGTTGAAGGACACAAGTTCACAAAAATTTTGTTCATATCTTTGAATATGTTGTATTAGTCGCTTGGTGTTTTAGGATGAAATTCGTTTGAGAAGCCTTTAAGAAAATTAAACGACTATAACTGAAGTAGACTATCACTGAGCCTGTAAAAAGGTTTAAGTAGTAATTGGTACCTACCATATCAAGTGGCATATTAAACTTTCCGAATTATCGATTTTTAAACCGTTCACACTACCGCCCTAGATTTAATTGTCCTGCATGTAATTTTGGTGGATGAGGCGCTGGAATGGGGAGTTTAAGTTTGTATTATTGCTAATCACTTAGGCATAATGAGAAACTCTTTGCGAAGGTATCCAAACAGCTCACAATGTCCGATAGATCGCGTGTTGCCCGGGCACTGCCTCTGAACATATGTTCAATAGAAGAAAATTTGAGAAGACGTAGTAGCAGTAAACTAAATGAATCGGTAACATAAGTTAAATACTTCTTGCGAATGGCGACCCCATCCTTTGAAGTATGGTTAAATAAATCAAAAAGTGTTATTGTGGGGATAAGGAGTCTTGGGAATTAATTGTTCCCTCCATCATGCAGTTAATAGTTAGCCCTACGGTCAATAACCGGTTACCCGGGTATGTTTCTCAACTTTAAACTGCTGGCATTTCATTAATAACAAAGATATGACCACGAAACTCCAAATCGTCGCGATTAAGGTGTTTATGGATGTTTTAAAAGAAAAAACTCTCAAAATTATTTACTGTGTCTATGTTTAAAACGCCTTCAAAGTTGACACCTACGTGAGTCAATAACCGGGTACCCGGTACCCTCAAATAATTTACATGATTATTCCACTTCAGGTTACGTTTCTTTGCCATTATTTGTAAATTAGAACTAATTTCTTTATTTGGTTCAGTTTATATTTTGTAGTAGATTATTTTATTTTGTTATTGTATTGATCTTCTGCATTCATTACCTACGGTATATATGGTTTTATTTCTTAACGTTCCACAATTGACAATTCATAAGAAAACGGATGCTTTGTCAAAGCAAGTGTGGTAAAAAATTGCCCATTGTGAAATTGTTTCCACTTAAAACTTAATTTCCTTTTACACCCCATGAATGAGGTATGGAATAGCTTCTCGCGTTGTTGTGAATTAACACGCTTTCTATTTTTAGATTAACAACTAACGGCACCTACTTGTTTATCGACGAATGCAAACGTCACTGTTTGAGAAGCTCTTACTAGACATGCCGATTGACTCGACACTAATACTGCGAAGTTGCCGTCGACAACATTCGAGGGGAGCCGACAATGAAAGAAATATGACTGGAGCCACGAGTTGAACGTGTGATCTCCCGCATGGTAGTCGCGTGTTCTAACCACTATGCCACGGCCGGTGTCCACTTCAATGTACGAAATAGTCCTAGCAAAATCCTTAACCGTCAATTTTCCTTCTTTAGTCTCACGACCAGTCGTAAGGTTTCCAGTATAAATTTGACTTTGAGGTTGATAAAAGGTTTTGACATCACAAAACCAAACAGTTTTATTAAATTTTTACAGATTTTGATGGGATGTATAGAGCGAATTTTGTACTGCCTTGATAAGAAAACAGATATTTATCGATTGTAAGATTCACACTTGGTTTCTAATAAGCTGGTATGTTCACATATTGGTCTAGCCATGTTTGGACGTTTTTTTTGGCTAATGGTGTTTGCATTGTCGAAAGGAATAAAACGTATCAATGTTCAAAATCCGTTTGTGCCCAGTGGTGCTCGGTATAACGAGTAAGATGTGAATGCCCACACATCTTTCGCAATGTAATTATTTAAATGACTTGCGCCAGACATTAAGAATGTGCTAATGAAGGCATAAATGTCACCTGCATTACTTCTAGTAATTGTTTGTTCAAGTTCGCCATGTCTTTTATCCGAACTTTTATTATAGTATTATCATCAACATTCGTCAACAATAGCATCACCAACTGGGATCTATGTCGGAAATATCCTACAAATAATAAATCTACAACGAAAATTTTGCAATGTAATCTATCTGTCATAAATATTTAAAACATTCTTCTACATTCAGTAACAAATGTCTTTTCTTCAAATCTGCAAAACCAGTTGCAGCAAACTAACAAAGAAATAAGGCACAACTGACCATAATAAAAAATGTTTCTAGATTATCGGGGGAGAAACTGTCAAAACAAATATTGATTGAAAAAGATGTGGACTCCAAATTTGTGGTACTTAGTTGATACAAACCGTATATTTTTAATTTAGTTATGATCGCTGTTGCATTAGTTAGTAAAAAAGTTGCACGCTAAACGAAAATTTTCAATATGATCGGTAACTCCTATGAAAACTTATCTGAAGTCCAGATTCGGCAGTGGCTGCAACTTCCAAAAAATACCGGCAAGAAAATCAACTTTTGTTGATAGGAATAAAATAAATTAACAGTTTGGTATTCTATAACAAGTTTTTTACACATAATTGACGGAAATGTGTAATATTTTACATAAAATCACCAAATAAGTAAGCATGGGTACCCGGTCATTGACTAACGTATATTTTTTTGGTTATTGACCGTAGGGTTAATACCGAAATCACGGGCTTGAATGTGGTGTTGCATCATAGGTTAGCGGAGGTGGCAAGACCTTGGCCAAAAAGGGATATGACCATACTGTCATAACTTATTTGGTATCTTCTGGCTGGAAGAAAGAGCCCCTACTCCTATATAGCCCAGACTTGCTTGTGCTCTGCCAGGATGGCGCTGACAATCGCATTGTAATATGACCAGTGTATTTGACATACTATGGCCTTTAGGGCGAGACTTATGTACAACTCTCGTGGATTCAAAGTCTACCACAGACTTAGATATCTAGTCAAGCGATTTAACCCTATTAGTGCCCAAATAGCCACTTTAAGGCGAAATATTATTAGATTTGTAAAAACACACATCAAAAATAGCACTTTGACAAACCCTGACACGATGAAAAATGAGGCGTATTGTCTGAAGAACTCGATGGTGCATTCAATACTAAACTGTAGCCAATGGTAATGAGTGCTGCGACGAAACGATATAATGAGATGACGAGGGAGACGAAATGCGGAAAAAGCATATATGCAAGAAAAGAGAGTCTGGATATCTAAAAGTACAGGGACGGAGGTGAAAATGCAAAGGTTTCCGAACAGAGATACCCAATTGCAAGGACATATGTGAACATTTGGGCACAATGTAGGATAGTTTTTGTACTTTGTTCGTTTCCGAAGCCAGAATAATTGACGAAATCGTGCCAATCACTGATTACTGAGTAGATTGCCCACAAACGAGTTAAACCATGGTCAGCACGGAAATAGTTCGGTTTCAAAAAATAAAGCTGCGGGACTACCGCTAACAACATTTATGTACTAGCTCATAAATACGATTTAGGTAAAGGAATGCCTGTCCAATGATTCCAATCCGAGTGTTCTATGTCGTGTGCTTAAGAAATACAATCCAAATGCGGCGGGACCAGCCTTTCTCCATCGCATACAACGTCCTGTCTAGCGTATTATGTGGAAAACTAAAGCGCATCCTAGCGAACCAGACTGGACGTTATCAGTGTGGCATTAGACGTGATAAATACACAACCAAACGGATATTCACGCTACGATATACCTTGGAAATGCAGATCGACACTTGCCATGTGTTTAACGACGTTCCAATACGACAAAAACTATTAAATGATATGGCTGAGTTTTGTTTTCCCCGCGAAGCGGCTATGACTTTGCGGGATGACACAGATCGCCACGAAGCCTTCAATAAAAATAGGTAAATTTTGACAGAGCCATTTTCTACCAAGCAAGGCTTAAGATATGGCGATAGTCTGTCATGCGATTTCTTTAACATTATAATGGACATCATCATGCAGAAGGCTGCAGTAAACAAGACTGGCACCATCTTTAACAAAAATCACATGCTGCTAGCGTATTGCGATGATATAGACATCATTGGCCGAGGACTTCGGGATGTTACTGCAGCCTTCCCAAGCATTGAGAAGCAGTCGGCAGACGTAGGTCTGATGATAAATGAGGACAAAACCAAGTTATATTTTTCAACGAACAAAGAGTCTGCTCGTTTGGGCCGCTGCGTGAATGTTGACAACTATACTTTAAAGTGGTAGACAAATACCTTAGCTCCGCCAGAAAAGAAAGTCCCATTGTCAGCCTAGAAATCACGAGACGAATATTGATTGCAAACTGCTCATAGCAAACAATTTTATGACAAAGCTCTCTATCGACGAACAAAGATTCAACCTAACCAAACACTGATCATACAGGAGTAATTTTAGACATGGCAATTTATATATATTTTATAAATGTTTATGTAATTCGATATAATAATGGAAAGTTGTGATTCGATTCTAAAAACAAACACTAAAATACTTGTTTGTATTTCACTAAGGCATTTGTTCAATAACGTACATGACCTTTCTGAAAAACACTTACCTCTATGAACAATATACGGGAATTTATTCCCCAATTATAAGGAAATTAGACTTCACTTAATTCCAATTAATAATTACTCGGAAATGCCAAATTTTATAGTGATAGCCATTGACTAACTTTTCACATTATATTAATTTTAAAAATAGCTATTATTATTCAGTTATATGTAAATGTGCCTCTATTTTCCACAGAATATGCATTGATTTGTACAAACAATTTAACAGTGCATCCTGATGGCCTTCAGAACTAGGATTTCCCTCCATTTTAACATTAAATGCTTAACATAATAAATCAAGCATCACTTGATGACATTTATAATTGGTTTTATTTGAATTTTCTTTTTATTTTTGCATTTCCAACAAAAAAAAAAGTATAAAAGAGCGCTTTAGCATTATTTGAAAAAAAAAACGATACAGAAGAGAGAAAAAACACAGAATCCCACCACTGCTATGAGGAAAAGAAAACATTAAAAATTTATTGTCTCGACAATGGCAATTTTGGTAATTGTCCATTATAATGATAATAAAGATAATAATTATAAAATATTTTGCAGTTATCATATGAAACTCGCATACTCCCACCCATACACCAACACAATAACACACACACACAGCAACAACTACATACAAAAATACATGTTACATATTCTTGAGTGTGCATTGTTGGAAGCCTTGTTGGGCCGCCGTCGCCACTGCCACAATATCATTGTTGAAATTATAAGATATGAAAATTGCCACGATGAACATTGGTAATGGCCATAAATATAAATTTATTTTTTTATTTAAATGTTTAAATGCAGGACTTATTGTTCGTTAGCTGCTCCTTGTATAACATTAAATAATGGTTGAATTTATTAACTCTTTGTTGGTCGAGAAAGAATATTTTAATTAAAAATATATGTACATAGTCCTGTCTGGCTTTTGACAGAAGGGTCATTATTGGCGGTGACATGAGAAGATAAATGGGTAAACTTAATGTGTTTTATGACCGTGTTACATTAAGAAGATTATCGACGTCATCGGCAATCTGTCATTGGAAGTAGTAGTGGTGGTGTTGGGTGGTGGTGTTGGTTGGCGTTTGGTGAAAAATTGATTATAGGTGGTACTTATTTTTAAAAAATCTATTAATTAGTTAAAGATTGTGAATGTTTGATATTAGTGTGGGCAGGTTTTACTTTTTAATTATGTGTTGAGTTAAAAGAAGCTGCAAGACCGCTACAAGATTTAGACGATTTTGGAAAAACAAAAGGACGGAATATTAACAACTTTTGTGCAAAGCTTAGAACATATCTGGACTATTTTAATTGTTGTCATATTTTAAACATTCATCGCCTGTTTATTGTTATTAAGGTCATAAATAAATACCTTACTTATCTTTACACAAACATTATTACTGCATACGTTTGTCCGTTATAGACTTTGAATCTGTCCAACCGATATTCTTCTTATTTGGCAGCAGCAACAGATATTCATCCATCAGTAGTACATTTAACCGAATTTTGAAATATGTATATTTCACCATGTATGCTAAACCATTCAACTGATTTCTTGAAATTTGATGGCACATAGTTGTTGTGTCTGGAAGGCTACATGACAATTTTTATATATCTGGTGGACGTGGCCCCACCGTTAGGAACTGATTGTTGAAAACGCATTATATGGAGGACTATTACACCACAATCACTTGAATATCTGGAGGAATATTACACCATATTCTCTTCAAAGAAAACAAATTTCGGTATCAGATTAAGGGGTGTGGCCCCACCCGTGCGACCCCATTAACAAACATCCTATATAACAAACTTCCCATTTACAAATATCTGGCGTATAATCGCACTGAGCGATTTTAAACACGCTTGCTCAAGACAATAATGGGATTGGATAAATAGACGTAGCTCCGCCTATATAACTACTTTAATTAAAACGCAATGTCTGGAGGCGCCAAGAAGTCAATAGACGTCTCTTAAAAAATCGTCTGGATCGGTTCATGTACTGACTTACTTAGATGGTAATTCTTTGCAATCCTATGGGATTATATACCGCACTTAGAATAATATTATAAGCGCTTCGATCTTTTTCTCAGTAACCTGGTCTGTCCAACCGAGTTTTAGTCGCCATTTTCTGCGCCGTCAATCAGGTTCACTGTCAAAGACTTTTCGAGCTGGAGCATTTTCATTCATGCGTACAACATGACTTAGGCAACACAACCGATGCATCTTAATGCGTCTGACCACGTCAATGTCAGTGTACAGCTCGTATAGCAGCTCATGATTCATACGACGTCGATACTCTTCGTTAACAATGATGGGCCAATATTTTACGGAGTATTTCCAACGTTGACGCAGTTTCCTAGACGAGTAGATTATTTGTTAGTTGACACTAATAACTTCGTTTTGTCCTGATTTCTTCTGTATATCTGAAAAGGCTGCAGTCACATCCCGCAGTTTTCGATCGATGATGTTTACGTCATCAGCGTACGCGATTTGTACGTGTCTTTTGATGAACAGTGGCTTTTGATGATCGTGCCACAAGTGTTTACTGCAGCTTTGCTCATTATCATCTCCATCACTGTGTTGAAGAGGTCACACGATAGGCCTTCGCCTTGTTTTACGCCCCGTCTGGTATAGAATGGCTACATAAGGTTCTTGCCAATCTTCACTGAAGACTTTGTGTCAGTCAGAGTCATCCTGCCAAGGAGCTGTCGAAGGCAACTTGGGTCTTTTCCAGGATTTGTCGAAGTGTGAATATCTGGGTCAGTTGTTGATTTACCAGGTCTAAAGCCACACTGATAAGGTCCGATCAGGTTGGATAACACTGGCTTTAGTGTTTCACATAGCACACTCGACCAGACTTTATATGCGATGAGTAAAAGGCTGATCCTGCGGTAGTTGGAGCACACACTTAGATCACCTTTTTTCAGCACAGGACTTTATACGCTTAGATTCGAATCATCGCGCATGCTCTTGTTAACCCAAATCGTGCTTAGGAGCTGGTACATGCTCGTTGTCAGCTCCTCGCCACCGGACCTGAAGAGCTTTGCCGGAAGTCAGTCGGCACCGGCTGCATCCCCCAGTCGGATAGTGGCACCTTCTTTATAGACAGGCCGGACGTTCCAGATACATATCCTTAAATCATGGTCCTTATTTCGTTTACGGGGATCGTCAACATTTGAGGGGTTCCGTTTGTGGCGGAAACTAGCCCAACCACTCGTCGCTCACTATCTGCAGCAATATTATAATAATATCACGAATAACATTGCGCAGGAGCCACCAAGAAGGAGGTTGTGAGTTGAATTGAGATGCAAGATTCATTTTATGTCCCCAACGCCACCCAAGTGTGATTCATTTAGAGGTTTCTATCTTCATTTGTTATTTGTTTACAGACCAAGCGTGACAGTGTCAATCTTTCATCTTATTCCGTATTGTTAGACAATTTTTCAAAGAAAGACTCACACTACGAAACTCGGCGTTCTGCGGCATATTGTTTTTGTACACTTCACACAACATATCGTGGCATATTCATATCTTCTAAGCACATTATTTTCAAAACTATGCGCATATATGGGACTTAGTATATGTTGCTGGATGCCACTCTGCACTATTCTCGCTGTTGGGAGAATAGGCAGAGACTTGGCAGAGAGTATGTCTGATTCGATGTGCAGCATCTCTTATCCAACTTAAAATAAAAATTAAAATCCCTTTACACCCCATGAATGAGGTATGGGATAGCTTCTCGCGTTGTTGTGAATTAACACGCTTTCTATTTTTTAGATTCACAACTAACGGCACCTACTTGTTTATCGACGAATGCAAACGTCACTGTTTGAGAAGCTCTTACCAGACATGCCCATTGACTCGACACTAATACTGCGAAGTTGCTGTCGGCAACATTCGAGCCGACAATTAAAGAAAATTTTTCTTTTTTTTAAGATGACTGGAGCCAGGAGTTGACCTTTTAACTCCCGAATGGTAGTCGCGTGTTCTAACCACTATGCCACGGCCGGTCTCTTATCCAACATCTTTGCGAATTTTAGTCAAGGAGCTTGGTTATAAAATGTAATACGATTAAACTCGTTCAATAACTATTAGCGCCATTTTACCTTTGATTTCAGTCGATGATATCTGCAGCTGTCCTAGGAAGATTCCCTGTTTTCTCAACGAATTTTGTTCAGTGACGAGACGCATTTCTGGGTGAATCGATATGTCTAATAACAAAATTGCCGTATTAAGGTTCAGAGGCAACCCAAAGAGATTCTCGAGCTATCATTCATTCCATTAAAATGTATTTATTGGTGTGGCTTATCGATTGGTGAAAACATCAGTTCATATTTCTTTAAAAAAAAAAATTGGAACAGAACATGGGTTTCAAAGGCGATCGCTACCGCACTATTATAGCAGACATTTTGTCTTTATGATAAACTATTTTAGAGGACACCTAATTTCGCGTTTCGGACAATCAGCGGGGCGAATAGATCGTGTGACATAACATATCTGTACATTTTCTCTTTGGGGTTTTGAGAAGCCTAAAGGCTTCGTAGATTAGATGGAAATATTACTCATGTAATCTTCACAAAATACTGCTGGCAAAGTTGGAAAGATTGAACGAAGGTTTAACCTTCCGAACTAATAACTCACAGCGTAGTCGCGGCCAACATTTGAATGAAATTTTATTTAACTAGCAAATGCCAGAGACTGCTTTTTCAGATCATAATAAACATTTTAAGATCCAACTCAATTTTATTTGTTTTATTTAAAATTTTAAACAAAACATCTAAATAAATCACTTTTTAAATTGTAATAACATATACAAGGACTTTGTTTCCACATGTAAAAAGTTTAGTCCCATACTTGTGCTTTACGTAATCCTTACTCAAATTTCAAGTGAAATCACAAGTCCACTGCTATATAAACTACAAATATTTGTTAATTATATAATTCTCAACTTTAAATGCCCATTTGCACCGTTATTCCTTTATGGTGTCTCACATAATCACGTTATCTCAAAACACAAGCAATCTCTGCATTATCCATAGTGCCTTTTGGAATGACTCTAACATTTACGTTAATGTGGATAAAACTGGCCCATGGCACAACGCAACGTGTCCTTGTGCTCTGCATGGGCCATAATTATGAAGCATTAAATTATACACCAATTACCGAATGAATTATGTTGTGAGTCTCTAATGGCATTTATAACAGTTATCTACGTTTCTCTCTTCTTCTCTCTCTCTCGGCAACTCTCGACATTTGTCTATACCAATATTAAAAAGTCAACACACTTGGCCTAAATTTGGGCTTAATTGCAGCGTGGATAGGATACAAGTAGCAACTACAACAAAAACAACAACAGCAGTAAAATATCTTCATTAAGTGTAAACTTCGCCATAGTTTTATGACCAATAAAAGGGAAAACTGCATAGATTTTAATGAAAATAAATTATTTGCCAACTCTAACTAAGTCAGATAGGATAGGAACGAACGGACGAGTACTTAAAAGTTGAGCAAAACTCACACTTGTTCTGTGTCGGTACATTTAATGGGCACTGAGTTCATGCATATCCATATAGTAGAGTATATATTTTAAAAATTATGCATATCTGCAAGTCATTGCAAGAGGTGTGTGTGTGTTGGTGTGTAAGTGTCACCCTCCTGTGTTTCCTCTCTAGGGAATCAAGGCAGAAAAACGTAGTAACAGTCTCAACTTAAAATTTATAAAACTTTTTTAATGAATAGCATTCATTAGTGCAAAAAAAAAGTTTTAACCTACAACTTGACTCCCCATCGCCGCTTTTTTTTTGCTGTTGTCAATGAACTATAGAGGAGCCGCACAAAAAAAGGTCGGCGGCAAATGTTGTGTTAAACATGGGAACATGTGCTTAACATTTTGGTAGTTGCGAGTGGTCATGTAATAGTGGAATATAGTGACCATTACCCGGTGCTGCCGCCAACGTGGTTCATTTGTCATGCTAATTGTGCAGCTGCAAGTCAAATATGATAGTACTTTTTTTAGTTTTGGACAGGATGGCTACGAGTCAGACTATAGTAGTTTAAAATAAAGTTTTTTCTCCCGTGCACTGTATATAAAAAAGGCAAACTTTCTACTTTATAGCCGAATTTTTTATGCATGGCAAAAGTTGCTTAAACATTTACTAAACTCAAGTAGTTCTTTAACGGCGCTGTAGCAGTATGTGGCAGGCGTCAATTAAGGACAGAAATAGTTTGCGAACGAAAAAATAGGAAAACATTTTCAAAAACAAGCAGAGGGTATGCAGCGTATGGTCTATGGTCTCCTGATTACAGGAGCGTTACTGTTTATACATCTAGAAAAGTTTGTAATTAATTTGCGTTAATAAATTTATTAGTTTATTAATTTAATCAGTCTACTATATTTTATTACTAGTGTAACCGGCAGTGTTTTCGCAATTGCATAGTTGCCGAAAATTTCTAATATGTTTGACTTTCTTACTTAAAACGGCTAACTTCAAATCTTATGTGCCCTGTAAACAATGCGCCTTGTAATTAGTCTTCAAACTTTACTGACACAAATCTGAAAGTCATGTTATCAAAATGCTGTAAAAGTGTCAGTAACTTAAATTTAAAAATAACATGAAGTTAAGAATATACCATTGTAGACCTTGCTTGTAGCTTTATTAAGAGATCTTTTTGATAAAAAAAAGTACTATTTAATACAATAAAAATATTTTTAGAAACATTAAAGTACTGTTTTGTAATATAATACACAATAAAAGTACTTATAAGTACAGTTAAAGTACTTTTTGATACATTAGAGATACTCTGTGGTACAATTAATTGTTCTTTCTTGTACAATAATAGTACATCTTGGCACAATAAATTGTACTGTTTGGTACAGCGAATGCACTTATTGTTGCGATAAATGTACCTTTTGTTCAATAACTTTTTAGTACAATAATTCGTACTTTTCGGTACAATAAGTGTACTTTTTAGTACAATAAATTTACATTTTGTACAATAAATTGTACTTTTTGGGTATCGAGTATCTGTGCATCAAATATTATCGCTCCAAAGCTAAAATACAGTTTTGCCACGCCCCTTCTCCTTGTCTTATTATCTTATTGTCAGCCTTAAAAAACAACATGACAACATATATATTTATATCTTAGAGTCTAAGTCAGAGGCCGAAATGATAAAAGATTTCCATTCACTTCGATCTTGTGTCTCCAGTCAGTCCTACCAAGCTGCGCCAGTGATTCCTCCACCTGGTCCTTCCAACGTAGTCGCGGTCTCCCTCTTTTGGGCCGTCCTTCGAGGTCTTGATAGAATACCTTTCGCGCTGGAGTTTCCTCATCCATTCTCACGACATAGCTCAACCCCACTGGAACATACTACAATGCTGTTGTTAAGGCCCTGATCTATTTGAAAGGATGTTCAAATTGTTCATATTGACAGACAAGTATAAGCTCAAGTCTTGTACTCCGTCCTATTTGGCCCCCCACTCTTATTATTTGCTACTTTAAGTACATGCACTAAAAGTACACGTACTTGTTGTTTCATTCAAACCTTATCTCCTAACCATCCAACACGCCACAAGTGACGCCTACGCCCTAAGCAGCTAGGAACCGAGGTTCGGCATCCGGCTGGCCAACATCTGACATCTCTTCTATTCAAAATCCAAATATGAACCAAATATCAAAACAACAGACTGTATCCCTTCTACTACCATAGGCGAGTAATTTAACACTCCGTCAGGCTAACTTCCAACGATACCTAGCATTACTTTCTACTACCGTCAGCGAGTGAAGTAAAACATCCATCGGGCTAGTTTCCAACTTATCATATTCTCACTTGCATTTCTTCAAGGGACACACAGCTCCAATTCTCTCGAACATCAAACTTTTAGTCTACTCGCGTTACTTGGAGTTTTAACCGACAACCACCTCGAGGCACATAACAAGCTGTTCTATACCCATTCGGCCAGGAAGGTAGTTGCTTAGGCACCAACGGGTGGACACTTTGTTCGATGATACCATCAACTTTGTCTTATCGTCATTTACTGCCAAACCCATTATCGCTGACTCCCTTTCAAAAGATGTAACGACAGCTGTTACCTCTCACATCGTCCGACCAATAATGTCGATATCATCGGCATATGCGAGCAGCATGTGGCTCTTATTAAATATGGTGCCAGACATGTTTACCGCTGCTTTCCTTAATACCTTCTCCATCACTATGTTATACACTATGCATGACAAACCATCATCCTGTCTAAGACCTCTCGTCGTATCGAATGGCGCAGATAGATCCTTGTCAATCCGAACAGAGGATTTGGTATTTGTAAGGAACGGCCTTTCTCCTACTGATTGAAAATAACATTTTCGTTTGCAAATTTGAATCTGTAGTGCCGAGTACTATCTGCGTACCAAATTTTGTCTCTCTAAGTGACCGGCCGTGGCATAGTGGTTAGAACACGCGACTACCATGCGGGAGATCACAGGTTCAACTCCTGGCTCCAGTCATCTTAAGAAAAAAAGACAAATTTTCTTTCATTGTCGGCTCCCCTCGAATGTTGTTGACAACAAATTCGCAGTATAGGTGTCAAGTCAATCGGCTTGTCTAGTATAAGCTTCTCAAACAGTGACGTTCGCATTCGTCGATAAACATGAAGGTGCCGTTAGTTGTGAATCTAAAAATAGAAATCGTGTTAATTCACAACAACGCGAGAAGCTATTCCATACCTCATTCATGGGGTGTAAAGGAAAATTAAGTATGTAAGGCTAAAATACAAATTGGTCATGGTCCGTACCAAATTGTATCTCTCTAGGTCTAAAATACAGCTTTGTCACGCCCACTTATCGAAAATTTAAATCTTGTCTGCATATTCATATACATTTTGCCGTGAACTATCTGGGTGTCAAATGTTATCTCTATAGGGCTAAAAAACAGTTGTGCCACGCCCACTTCGCCCACTTCGCCCACTGATCCAATATGTAAATTTCGTCTGCATATTTATATTCGTGTTGCCGTGAACTATCTGCGTGACGAATTTTATCGCTCCATTGCTAAAATACGGTTTTGCCACGCCCAATTTGCTCACTGATTTAAAATAAATTTTCGCTTGCGTATTCACTTTCGTTTTGCTGTGTACTATCTTGGTGTCAAATTTTATCTATCTTTGGTTAACATACAGCTGTGCCACCCCCACTCCGCCTACGGATTAAAAATTTAAGTTTCATCTGTATAGTCATATTCGTGTTGTCATGTACTGTTTGGGTTTCAAATTATTTCTCTTAAGGACCAAAATACAGTTTTGCCACGCCCATTCCGCTGATCCAAAGTTAAAATTTCGTTTGCATATTCATATTCGTGTTGGCGAGTAATATATGTATACCAAATTTTATATCTATAGGTGTAAAATACAGTTTTGCAACGTCCACTTCGCCCACTGATCCAAAATAAAAATGCCGGCTGCATATTCACAACTGTTTTGTTGTTTACTATCTGGGTGTCAAATTGTATCTCTCTTGTACAGCCTACGGTACTTTACATATAGCATACTTACTGCCGATCAAATTCCATTAAAATCGGTTCAGACATCACATTTACAATATTAAAAGGGAATGGTGAATATGTCAATTAAGATGTACCAAAAATATTTGGGCCATGCGTGTCCGTAGGGAAAGGTATTAAAAAGACATGGACCTCACCAAATGTAGATCACCACCGCAAACGTTATAAAAACATGATTTGGTGATATGCACCGAACCCTCTACAGAGATGGTGCCTGTATTCAATTGGCGGATGTCCTCGACAAATACACTGCGGTAGTCGTAAAATAGACAATACCGGACTCGACTGTTTTACCCTAATTCGGACGCGAGGAATCGAATCGAATCATAAGTTTTTTGAGTTACAATGACGGTTTCATACAAACATTTTTTTAAAAGTTTTTTTTTTACTTTGGATGGTGTTTTAAGGGGTTGAATAGATTTTGACAAGCTATAGTTGGGTTTTCGGATAGCTTACTTATTTTAAACAACTTTGTCGAAGACGGCATATCCGAAACCCCAACTATAGTCCGCGAAAATCGATTTAAGCTCATAAGCCACTACCCCTGAGAAAAAGTCCGAACCCTCTACAGAGATGGTACCTCTATCCAACTGGCGCATGTTCTCGACAAATATAAGACTGACACCATATAGAAAATGCGATGGACGGGACGGGATGGACACACGACGAAAGAAATCTTTTACAGCTGCCTTGCAGATAGACACCAATTTTTTTGGATAAAAAATCGATATATAGTAATTAGATTCGGTCCCTGTTTATTACAAAATCCTCCAACATTACTTGTGACAGTTACTGTACGTTTTTAAAGGTTTGTACACAATTTTCTCCATTGTTCGTGATAACAACAACAGCATTATATGATATTTTTATCTTTGATTTAAAAACATTAACACATGCCACTACAATAATTACATCCCTAGGGCCAACATTAGTTTGTCTACACTAAAAAGGAACCCTATGTAAAAACTTTGTAGACATCTAATACAATTTACAGGAAATTTGCTTAAAATTCGTATTCACGTCGCCATTAAATTACTACCTACGACACTACAAAGATTAAATAACTATGCCATTAATTTTCTGACTTGCCACCACTCATCCTCGAAACGCCACAACCAAAACTCATTAAACATTTTGAGTAAAATTACTACTTACATGACCTTAAATTACGACACAACACAATTCAACTTAAATCGTTCAACCTTCGATGGCAACAAACAAAATGAGGAGAGAAAAAAAAACAGTAGAAAGGGAATTGAGCTGTAAACCCAACCACATGGTCTTTATATGTAATATATATAATGGCATGAAAGGATTATGGCAGGCATATAAATGAATATGTATTTTTTTCATACATGCATTTATATAATATATACATATATCTATACATGTATATTATTCAATGTACCCTACAAATATATACATGCACACACCCACACACACACACAAAACATTCGAGTTATATTTATAATGGTACCATTAACTCTTTCTCCACTTAGCAGAGCTAAAAACACACTTAACACATATTACATCCTAATTACTATACAAAATCTAGTGTATGTCACGAAACTATACACTACATCATATTACCTAGAATGTACATATTACAGCTAAATAAGCCCACATGCCAGACAACATGAATGTGCCGTGCTGCTTGTCTATGCTCACAACAAAAAACCAGTGTACGATTTTAACCCTTAAGGTCACACCGACAACATGTTGCAGGCACAAATAGTTCCGCTCTGTTCTGTTCTGTTTAGTTCAGTTCAGTTCAGTTCAGTTGAGCAACCGTTTTTTTACGCTTAATTAAAACTGAAACTGAAAATATTCAAATGTTCAAATCTAATATTAATGTTTTTGGTAATGGCTTTGCATGTCATCTGACAATTTAAGCAATCGGGTAAAAAAGTACTAAGTTATAACATGAAAAATCTACCAACAGAGAATGAAAGTTGAAAAACTAAAGTTTTGCTTCACATTGACAGCCGCTGGAAATGTTTGTGGCGGTCGGAGGTAAAACTACAGGTGGAGAATATTAGGTGGTTACCATCATGGAGTATGTAAGAAATTAAAGTAATTTAAATTTTAATGTGATTAAGAGTAAATTTGCTAATGAATAAGTCTATACATGAATGATATTTTCTACTGATAATGCATTTGAGTATCATTCTTCTTTTTGGATTTGGTGGCATTTGAATTCATGTGAAACACAAAAAGTTTTTAAATGATGTTAATTAAATTATATTAAGTTGCTAACCACCTGTTAGATAATAGACTTTTCACAAATACTATGACAATGTACTTATAATGATTTTATTTATACGTACATAATGCTGTAGCGGGGTCTGCGTATGCGTGTTATACGGTTATAAGTTTCAGTATGACTCATACGTACTGTTAGCCTGTTTCATTAAGAGCCAACGGAATACGGATAAGAAGCACTTTAGTGAGTAGTATGGCCTGCATATTATTATCTATATCTATACTAATATTATAAGGAGAAGATGTTTGTGACTTTGTTTGTTTGTTTGTATGTTGGCGGGTTATCTTCTAAACTACACATCCGGGGGGTTATGTTAGGAAAAAGCTTGTTAACTACAGATAACGACAGCTGTTGGAGAAATTATCGTGTATGCCATTTCCATTTTTCGTAATTGACTTTTAGATGTACATTTGTTTCGAAAATTTGTTACTTATCACCTTCTAAATTTTTATAACAATAACCTCTCAAAAATTGTTGCAAGTGTGTTGTGACTTTATAACTCACGAACGGCTGGTTCGATTTGCATAATTTTTTTTGTATGGTTTAGATTTACAATTCGGTCCAATTGGGCAAAGGGGCGTGGCACCGCCCATACAACTTGCAAATCAAAAGGGCTGTATCTCATGAACTATCAGAGGTATGAAGATGAGATTTGGTATATATGTTGTTGAAGCAGTACTTATTTCAGCCAAGGTGGAAGTGGGCGGTTCCACGCCCCGTTTTCAAAAATCGCTCTAACGGCTTTTCTAATAGACCGATTGATACAAAAATTTTACAAAGTGGTACTGTTGACCAGTTGATAGTCCCTGACTATAATAAGTTGTGATTAGATAAAGGGGCGTGGCACCGCCCATACAACTTTAAAATCAAAAGGGCTATATTTCATGAACTATCAGAGGTATGAAGACAAGATTTGGTATATATGTTGTTGGAGCATTATTATTAATTGCAGGCAGGTGGAAGTAGGCGGTGCCACGCCCCTTTTCTAAAATCACTCTGACGGCTTTTCTAATAGACCGATTGATAAGAAAATTTTAACAAGTGGTACTGTTGACCTGTAGATAGTCCCTTTATACATTTGGTTGTGATTGGATAAAGGGGCGTGGCACCGCCAATACAACTTGAAAATCGAAAGGGCTATATCTCATGAACTATCATAGGTATGAAGATGAGATTTGGTATATATGTTGTTAGAGCATTATTATTAATTGCAGGCAGGGTGGAAGTAGGCGGTGCCACGCCCCTTTTCTAAAATCGCTCTGACGGCTTTTCTAATAGACCGATTGATAAGAAAATTTTAACAAGTGGTACTGTTGACCTGTAGATAGTCCCTTTATACATTTGGTTGTGATTGGATAAAGGGGCGTGGCACCGCCAATACAACTTGAAAATCGAAAGGGCTATATCTCATGAACTATCATAGTTATGAAGATAAGATTTGGTATATATGTTGTTGGAGTAAGCGTGGAAGTGGGCTGTGCCACACCTCTTTTAAAATAATCAGTTATAACCTCCATAGTAATAGTTTGATCGTCCTCAAAATTAATTTTTTTTTCGCAAAAATCGTAAATCGTATACCAATGTCGGAATCTACGATGAATTGCTAAAAAATGTCACCAATAATTTTTTTGTCTAAAATCACTTCTTAACTTGCGCTGGGAAGCATGAAGGTTTCAGATTGAGATTTGTTTTTTGGTTTTACATGAGTACAAAGCAAAAACTTCAGATATATATTTTTTGAGACCTTCTGCGTAATTCTGACTTCCCAACAAACTAAATGAGGTATTACAGAAGCAACCCTATGTATTGGTTAAAAAGTTATGGCGCAGAATATTGGACGGGATTCCAAACAATATCAAAAATATACCATTCTCTTCGTCTTTGTTTCCAAGCATCGGAATGGTAGGTCAAAGTTAGAGCCGGTGCCCATTGGTCTGAGGTTTTCGATAATTGCTCATACACTAAAGAAATATCTCCACCTGAAACTTTCTTAGTGAAATTTTCTTACCATTTTTAAATTTTTCAGGAGAGCGAATCGGTAAAAAAATCCTATAGATAGAAAAATTAAACATTATGCATTGGAGTTGGACTGGAAAACACCTTTTGTTTGATTAGGGCACAATTTGAATTTTTATAGCATGTCAGAGGTAACATTAGCAAACCTTTGTAAATAACCTATGTATGGGGTATTTTTTTGACATATAGAACTTTTTATGGGTATAAGTATAAATCTAGCTGCCATACTAATGAAGTGTGTCAGACTTTCTTTCAGTATACTTTGGCAAATCACCATGAAATGACTACACAAGAACAGCGTTTACAAATCTTAAAAAATTTATTTTCAAAATGCACTTCTGTTCGCCATATTTATGGAGCCCTTTGTCAATTTTACGATGCACATAATCATCCATCTGAGCGGCTAATGGAAGCCATCGGTGCTGTAGAAGTAAGTGCGAATTTATCGAACCGACCTCAGCAACTAGGTCTCTGCAAATGCTGAGGAAAGATTTTGACCTACATCTATATAAGATCCAACTGGTGGAAGAACCAGTGGATCTTCAATTGATTTTGTTATGTCAGTGCAAATCATTGGGAGTAAAAATGGTTGGTGTTTAGGAAAAAGCTTGTTAACTACAGATAACGACAGCTGTTGGCGAAATTATCGTGTATGCCATTTCCATTTTTCGTAATTTACTTTTAGATGTACATTTGTTTTGAAACTTTTTACTTATCACCTGCAAAATTTTTATAACAATAACCTCTAAAGTTACAAATATAACTCGAAATAAAGTAACGTATTGTTGTGAGCAAGTTATAAAGTATAAAAACCTTTTATACCGTATTTTTTTTAATATTTTGGGCTTTTATTCATGTGATTAGAATTATGTATTACGAATTATTCTTACGTCTGACGTAATATGTTTTATGACGCACAGTGAGATTGGACGAGAGTGAGATTGGTGTCAAGAACCCTATTTTTCTAGCACAGAATTTTAAAAATCGATTGATGCAGTTTTTAGATAACTTTTTAAATATGAAATGTGCAGTTATGGTTTTTTAGAAAAATCGTATTTTATTTAAAAAAAATCGAAGTGAAAGTGAGCTATTTGATAATATAATTATATGGATATCAAAAACAAAATACTTTAGCTCCACTTTCTTCTAAGCCGTTCTTTTTATAATATAAAAGGTGGGAATGTCTTCTTTCGATTAAAAAAAAAATAATTCCCCGAAATTTTCGGAGTAGGAAATTTTTTTTTGTTAAATTATCCAAAAAAAAACTCTCTTGGGCTGTATGGGCGTTTGGTTGTAAGCGTGGCCAATTTTAATAAATTTAAGTTTTTTCTTATTTTATTCAATAAAATGTTCGGTGGTGACTTTCAATGATCGCCAACTACTCCTTATGGTTTTTACATAATAATGTATGACGCTGTGTGTAGAACTGTCAAAAATAACAACAATAAATTTACCAAAAATCAATTTTGTTGTACTTAAAAGTACGGTAATTGTACAGAAAAGTGTTTTTTATACCGATAATTACTTTTATTCTACCAAAAGTAATTTAATTATACCAAAATGTTCTCTTTCGTATTGGCTCGCGAGCTGATCTTTTCCTGAAAGTTGGCTCCTAGCTTGCGATTCAGCTCTCTATTTGGCCTCTTGGCCCGCGAGCCGAGAGCTCATTTGAAATTTTGTAGCTCTCTTGTAGTTTTGAAGCTACCGGCTCGCGAGCCGATAAAAACGAGCCAATACGTAATTTTAATGCATAAAATATTTTAGCTGTACCAAAAAGTATTTTCATTTTACCAAGAAGGTTATTCTATTCGTCTAAAATATGTATTATTGTATCAGAAAGTTCTTGTATTGAACCAGAAAGTGTTTTTATGTACCAAAATGTACGTTAGTTGTAACAAAATGTGTTTTAAATGTAATAAAAAGTATTTTTTTTATATCACGAAGCAAAAATAATTAGAAATAACGCTCTACTGTAATATTTAATACTAGCTTTCCCGGCTCGCTTTGCTTCACCCGTACTTGCAATGAATCTTCTTTTGAATTTAAGCAATATAGGTAAAACGCAAACCCTTCATAAGGCGAAAAAACATCCTATTTATGTGATTGTAGCTTTATCCCATTGGTCTGAGTGATTGTGCTACTTTTGTCCCTTGTTATCCCTAATAGTACGAATTTCAAATGATACAGTCGTATCGCACAACTAAAATGGACTGGTACTCACTCTAATTCTGCAGAAAGAATGCCCATATACGATTACAACTTTAGACGTTTGGTCTGGGTGATGGTATCAGTTTTATCTCTTTTCGGCATTTTTACCTCTAAATAATGGATTTTCTAAAAACCCCATTTGGCGGCTCTCAAATTCTATAGGCAGCAATTCTAAATACATTTTCGAAAATCAACCTTTAGACATTTGGTCTGGGCGATAGCACCAGTTTTATCCCTTTTTCTGTATTTTAACAACTAAAGTACGAATTTCAAAAAATTACTTCACATCAGACAATTTAAATATTCACTTCAATTATTGCGGCTATACCTATAGTCGTTTAGTATCAGTTTTATCCCTTTTCGGCCTTTACCCTTTACATTGAAATGGTAAGTATTTCGAAAACCGTCCTTGCTTCGTTTTAATTCTAAGCCCATATTAATTATCATGATTATATCATTAGCCGTTTGGTCCTGGCGATAGTCAAATTTTTATCTCTTTTTCGATTAGTTTACCCAGAAATATCAGATTTAAAAATAAACTTTCAATCCAATTTGATATTGAGTTGGCATCATCCATTATAGCAATAGCCGATTGGTCGGGTCAGTTTTACTACCAAAAGTACGAATATTAAAAAATCCAATCTTAGCTGACGTTTATTCGAAAAGGGGAACAACCACCCCAATTTCATTATCCTATCTACACCCAGTCTTCAATTTTAACCCTTCAATCAATAACCGGGTACCCGGGTATCTTTTTCAAATTTAAACTGCTGTCATTTCTTTAATAACAAAAATATGGCCATGAAACTCCAAATCATCGCGATTAAGGTGTTTATAAATGTTTTAAAAGAAAAAAAATGTTATATTATTGACTGCGTCTATGTTTAAAACGCCTTCAAAGTTGACACCTACGTGAGTCAATAACCGTGTACCCCGGTACCCTCATATAATTTACATGATTTTGACACTGCAGCTTACGTTTCTTTGCCATTATTTGCAAATAGTTTGTAGTAGTTTATTATATTTTGTTATTTTATTGATCTTTGGCCTACTGTATATATACCGGTAAATACGGTATATGTACACAACGGATGCTTTGTCAAGGCAAGTGTGGTAAAAATAATTGTCCATTGTGGAATTGCGTCCACTTCCATGCACGAAATAGTCCTGGCAAAACCCTTATCCTTCTTTCTCCCTGTTTAGTCTCGCAACCATTCGTAAGGTTTCCATAAATTTGTCCTTCAAGTTGTTTAGAGTTTTTGACTTCACAAATCCACATAATTTAATTCCACTTTTGCATATTTTAATCGGATTTATTGGGCGAATTTTGTACTGGCTCGGTAAGAAAACTGAAATTCATCGATTGTAAGATTCTCACATGATTTGTAATAAGCTAGTATGTTGCATTCAGCGCTGTCTATATATCACGGATTGTCTGTAAGTTTTTTTTTTTGGTTAATGGTATTTACATTGTCAGAACGAATATAACGTACCAATGATCAGAATCCTTTTGTGCCGAGTGTTGCTCGGTATATCGAGTTAGATGTGATTGCCTACAAATCTCGAATCGAAATATAATTATTTTAATGACTAGCGCCACACCTTAACCATACGCTAAAGAAGACGTAAATATCAGCTTCTGTTACATCATTATACTTGATTGTGTAGCGCACAACTATGCTCAACATTTCTACTCTCAGATGGTGTTTAAATTTTTGAGCTTTCGGCATCAATTTTGTTGATCGTGCTGGGCCACATTGTTGGCGTATAGTATTGTAGCGCCTTATTTAATGGAACGTTGCAGGATTCTTATACCATGCATTACCATTGCGAGGAACATATATTACTTCTAGTTACAAGTTGTTCAAGTTCACCATTACTTTCATCCGAACTACCGTTTAGTATTATCTTCAACCATAGCATCACCAACTGGGATCTATGACATATCCTACAAATAATGAATCCACAACGTTAACGAAAATTTTCCAATGTAAACCAACTTTTCTTTCATAAATTTTTAAAATATTCGTTATGGTAGCACAACAAATGTCTGTTCTTCAAATCTTAAAAACCAGTTGTTGTAAACTAACAAAGAAGTAATAAAAGTATGGCACAACTGAGCAAAATATGAAGTGTTTCTAGGATTCTCGGGAGAAAAACTGTCGAAACGAATATTGATTGAAAAAGATGTTAACTCCAAATTGAGTTACTTATTTGATACAAACTGTTCATTTTCTATTCAGTTCTGATCGCTGTTGTACTAGTGAGTAAAAAAGTTGCGCGCAAAATGTAAATTTTCAATATGATCGCTAACTCCTATAGAAAAAGTCAAGTATCGGCAGTGACTGCAACTTTAAAAAAATAACGTTAAGAAAATCAACTTTTGGTGATATGAATTAAACAATTTTACAGTTTGGTATTTCATAACATGACATAATTAACGTAAATGTGTAACATTTTACATAAAACCACCAAGAATGTACGCTTGGGTACCCGGGTACCCGGTCATTGACTAACGAATATTTTTTGGTTATTGACCGTAGGGTTAAATATATAGATTATGGAAATGTTTTTACAATCGTTCTAATAATATGGCTAACATAACAATTTTTCCAAAAGGTGGTCCATTTCCCAGCGAGACGTAATCCCCCATGTATCATTTGCATATGTAGCAAATCTCATCTTCATCTCTTTAATGGCTCTTGAGATATGACCGATTTAAAGTTCGGTATGTGTGGGCGGTGCCACGCCCCATTATCTAATTATGTTTTCCTGTAGGCTATGATAGAGGCCCTATGGATAGTTTTACACAGTGAAAATTTCACTGCAATCGGTCCATTTATTTCGCCCTGATAATGATTTTTTCAAAAGGGGCGTGACACCGCCCATTTTCCAGCGAGACGTGATCCTCTTTGTATCAGTAACATATGAAGCAAATCTCACCTTCATAGCTCTAATGTCTCTTGAGATATAACCGATTGAAATTTCCGTTTGTGTGCCCCACGCCCCTTTGTCTAATTATGTTTTCATGTAGCCTATGACAGAGACCCTATGGACAGTATCACACAAAGAAAATATAATTGCAATCGGTCCTATTATTTGGCCAATATAACTATTTTTTAAAAAGGGGAGTGGCACCGCCCCCTGTCCGCAAAAAAAGTATTTTTTCTAACACGTCCGGCATACCTACCAAATCTCAACTTTGTACCTATAATGGTTTAAAAGATATAGCTATTTCAAAATTCTAGTTGTATGGGGCGTTACCACGCCTATTTTACACTCTTCCGTCTAAGGGAGCGCCTACGTCAAGTGGAACCTACATTCCAAATTTCACGGTTCTAGCTTTAGCTCTTTGGGATGGAGAGTGATCAGTCAGTCACCCAAGCTTTTAATATATATATAGATTTCAACATATGATAATATTTAATATTTTCAACATATCATAATTTTGCGCAAAGGGGTCTATATGCAACTCTAAAGCAATGATATTTTGTGGAAGGTATAAAAAATATTAGCATAATTGAAAGTGCGTCAGGTGCACCTCTACTCCCGTGTTTTCCTTTAAATCATGCCCACTGCCTCCACACATTTCGAACCTTAACGCACTTCTTACAATCAAATCATTGCAACCGCATAACTTTTTCGATTATGTATGTTATCCTACTTCTAGTTGTAACCACATATATAATTTCCGTACAACAGAACCACAGAAAAACACCCCCAAAAGTCCTAGAGAGCAACAACATTGTCTAATTTCAGCTCTACTCCATATTTTTTGGTGCAAAACAGTAATTCTATATATGTTTATTTAAAACTAAGTCTATAACTTTAAGAAGTTTTTTTTTTTCTTAAAACCCCTATGACATATGTCTTCTTTAACTCACTGAAAGGAATTATTTGTCACACAACCTCCGTATGAGCGACAATAACTAAAATGTATAATAATAAAGTTTAAGACACCGAAAACAAAGTCCAAAAGTAAAACTATTATGTTAGCCTGTATAGTTAAAGACACACAAATTATGATATTTAAACATGAACAAGAAAAACGACTTGTGGTCTTTTTGTCAGTCCTCAGAACAGGATGTTTGGAAGACAATAGCAATAACATGTTTGGAAGGGACTTCGACAGCCATACATGAGAGGGCAACAGCCGCTACTGCTTTAACTTACTGTGGCACAGCTATTTTCATTGTCATTCCATTTTGTAAACAAACATGCACAATCCACACTTGGTTTTTATGCTAATATCAGCCAAAATTTATTTAGTTTTGTCACGAATTTCAGCTGCAACCAAAAAGTAGCAACAGAGACTAGAAAAACTTTACGATTTACTCCCACAAAAAACTTCGAAAAAAGAGAAAGAAAAGCGAGTAATATAGACAAAAATGTGAAAATATTTGGCAATAATTGAAACGAGGCTATTTTTTATTTGTCTCTTGTTGGAGGTAGTTGTTACTGCCGCTGTTTGTTTGCCAAAGTAAGCAAATTTTAATAGTTTGATTCATGCTGCCACATATATGAATTTATGACAGACATTGTAACAAACTGCCGCGGTGCCATACCGTTGATACAACCAAACCTGGCTCACTCACACACACTCAAAGCTGTCTGTGCACGTACGTTTCGTCATTGATGTTACTCGTGTCGAGTGGTTGGGTGGAGTAGCGGATATATTTATGTTGAATCAAATAGAGTAGAGTATATTTTTGGTAATGTTTCAATTGGTTTATGTATATGTAGATGTTTTTATGGCCATCATTATTGATTTGTTGCCGTGGGTATGTTAGTTTTGTCCTTTTGTTTGTTACAAAGTAGTAGGTGTTTGGGGATATGCTTCATTTGGATTCATTTACACTCTGGTAAACTTTTATATGGTATTCTTAATAGTTGCACTAGATAATAGTTAATTGGAGTACCAATTTGTGCGATAATTAGTGCTCATACATTTTGGTTGGTAGACGACAAAAACTAATTTTATTACATTTTTGTGGTTTTTTATGCTTTTATGGTTTTTTATGACAATGATTCGCCATTGGAAAGCTGAATTATAGCATATTAACTTAAATCCATTGTATACCTATGTTGCATGGTCGACTGGTCGACTTAGGCACCCTGTATCTCCAAAATTCTGAAAGCCTGACTCCTCCTCTACAAACTTCTAGTAAATTTCAAAATGATCATAACAATATTTTTAAAGTTGTGATATTATTACTGTGTTTTTTTCAATCTGCCCTACTGTGCGTCGCAAAGCAGCATAACCCAAAGACATCCAAAGCTTAATTCTTACGCCCTTGCTTGAAACTTACATCAAAATACAGCATGTTCCGATAATCCTATATCAATAAGTGAGAGGAGAAGCGCCGTACTGGTAATGGCAGTCGAAAATTCAACCAAAGAGGAAGTTATACAGCTCATTGGTCTGGAATTTGGACTACTTTTCAAGACTTGTGATTGCGGAGTACCCAGACGACAAGGATAATAAACCACGATAAAAAATTATGAGATGGACTGCCCGATCTTATGAAAACCAAAAAAGCATTATCCAACTTAAAAACAACAAAGCTACGGGCACTGATTGACTGCCAGCAGAGCTCTTTAAGTATGTTGGTGAAGTCCTGGTTAAATTTATGCATCATGCCAAAATATTGGACTCTCGGTGTACTGTGTCCAGTATATAAAAAGGGCAATCCCAGTGTCTGTTCCAACTACCGGGGTATTAGCCTTCTACCAATTGTATATATATTATGAATACTGTATGAACATTTGAAGCATTTTGTCAACGAACTGATCGGTTCATATCAGTGTGGCTTTAGTGCTGGAAAAATCTACAACCGATCAGATAGTCACACTTCTGCAAATATGGAAAAAGATTCATAGTAAACTTTTTGAAGCAATGTCTAAGTTTGGCATACCGGCGAATGACGCTTACTGATACGAAATCTTCAGTAAAAATTGGAAAGGACCTCACCGAACCGTTTGACACCAAACGAGGCCTCAGATAAGATGAAAGTCTGTTATGTATTCTATTCAATATTGCATTGGAAAAATTAATGAGAAAAGCTGCAGAAAACACAATTGGTACGATCCTCAATAAAAGTCACATGCTTTTTCCTTATGCCGATGATATCGCCGTGTAAGAGAAATAACTGCAGCATATTCAAGCATTGAGAAAGAATCGGCGAAAATGGTTTTAGTAATGAGCGAAGACAAAACGAAGTTAATGGTTTCAATGGCTAGAACAATCCTGGGACAATCCGTTAATGCTGACAACTATAACAGAGAAATTGTCCCCGGCCTACCATATTAAAAAAAAATTTTTTTTGGCAAAATTCGTTTTTTTATTCAACATAATTCCCTTCTAGGGTGATACACTGATTATAGTGAACCTATAACTTTTCGATTCAATTTTTGTAGTACGAATTTGTCGTTTGCTTCAACATAGGCCTCAGTTTCGGCGATCACCTCTTCATTCGATGAAAATTTCTTCCCAGTGATCATTCTATTGAGATGTGAGAACAGGATATAGTCGCTGGGGGCCAGATCTGGAGAATACGGTGGATGCGGAAGCAATTCGAAGCCCAATTCATGGATTTTTGCCATCGTTTTCACTGACTTGTGACACGGTACATTGTTTTGGTGAAGCAGCATTTTCTTTCTCTTCAAATGCGGTCGTTTTTCGGCGATTTCGTCCTTCAAACGTTCCAATAACGCTATGTAATAGTCGATGTTGATGGTCCTTCCATTTTCAAGGTAGTGAACGAAAATTATTCCATGCGCATTTCCTAAAATACAGACTCCATAACATTGCCAGCCGACTGTTGCGTTTTTTCACGCATTGGAGCGGGTTCATCGTGTGCAGTCCACTCGGATGACTGTCGATTGGACTTTGGAGTGAAATGATGGAGCCATGTTTCATCCTTTGTCACATATCGATGCAAAAACTCGGAGTTATTATGCTTGATCATCTCCAAACATTGTTCCGAATCATCAAATCGTCGTTGTTTTTGGTCAAAAGTGAGCTCGCACAATTATATAATGTACACGTTCAGTTTAATTTAAATTTATGATCATTCAAGACCATTTTGTGGATTTTTTTTAATGTTTTCGTATATAAGAACCTCTTTTGGGCGTTTACTGGGTTCACCGTCTTCGGTGCTCATTTCACCATGTTTAAACTTAGCATACCAATCCTTAATAGTTGATTTTTCTGGGGCAGTGTCCGGAAACTCGTCATCAAGCCAAGTTTTTGCTTCAGCTGTATTTTTTTCTTTCAAAAAGCAATATTTTATTAACACGCGAAATTCCTTTCATCCATTTTTTTTTTGCTTCACTCAAAATGCTTTAATTTACAAACTAATGATCCAACAGCTGTCAAGTTTATACACGCACGCGTCTTTTGAAAGTTAGGGCTAGTTAAAAATTTTTTATTCTAGTACCGCTATCTATGTGTCAGGCCGACGACTTTTCAATTGACCTGTTAACTTCGAAATAGTGAACTTCGAAATAGTGAATAAATTTTTTAACATTGGATCCGCTGTAAACAAAACTAACAATGTCAACCTCGAAATTAAAAGAAAAATTATGCTTGCCAATAGGTACTATTACGGTTTAAGCAAGCACTTTCGGAGCAAGACTCTCATTCAAACAACAAAAACCCTACTGTATAAAACATTAACTATACCTGTGCTGATGTACAGCGCGGCATCCTGGACTACTGCGTATCAGACGAAGCAGTCTTGGGAATTTTGGTAAGGTCCTATTATTATAAACACCGTATTGAGCACGAGCTATACCAGATATACAAAGACATCGACGATGAAACGTGTGAGTTGGCTTGGGCATGTTGAGTAACTAACACAGTATACAATTTTTAAGCTCATTGATTTGGGACTCAATTCTGAGAACTGCACTTGACAGTAGCCCCAAAAAGAATTCCGCATCATTTGTTTTGTCAAGTTACATGCCATAATAATTGAATATCGATTTGAAGTTTGTAAGTATCGTATAGGAGAATTTGTCACGGTTTATGTTTCTTGTTTGACATAACTCGAGAACCACTAGCTGAAACAAATTTAAAAAAATCAAGAATTACAATTGCTTTAATCTGTTCATATAACGTTTCCCTACATACTTAGCAACAGTTTCACTTTTCCATTCATCAAATGATTTTGAAGTGGGTTTATTTTGTAGCAGTTACAATAAAACTGTTGTACTCCGTGGCGTATGATTTACGTCGAATATTACTTATATTACTTATCATACGCCACCATTTAGTATTTATGTTATGTCAAATAAAAAACTATAAAACGTGACATATTCCCCTACACGATACTTACTTACTTCAAATCGATATTAGATTATTATGGCATGTAGTTTGACGAAACGAATGATACAGGACTTCTTCTTTTTGGGGCTACTTTCACGTGCTTTTCTCGGAATTGAGTCCCAAAAATATGTGTTGTACTGTGTAATGTAATCTAATTGCGTTTGAACGCATTTTGAAAATGTTTTTCCACTTAATGTACAAAATTTTAGATTGAAATGTCAAATAATTCACCAAGTCTCTAAACAGCTTCATTACTCCCCATGTAATACACATGATCATTGCACTACGTTCACACTGCCTTGAGCAATGTATGTATAGTTTAAAAGATAATCTTTTGTTTAGCATACCTCATCAGTCTTTTGCAGTCAACTTAAATGACTCGAAACATTAAATCTTTTCATTATGCCACATTACGGTGATATGCACCCCATCCCCACATATTAAAATGAAGGGTACATGTATTTGGTGTTGTTTTTCCAAAAATGTCTCCTACATGTATAATGTCGTGCCAGCCGTGGGGTATTCTACTTTCATCATAAACTTCATTAAGTGTCCTTAATAGAGGAGTTTGTTGTTCGCCAGCAATGCCACAACCAACTACCAACTACCACTGTCACCACCAACAACCAACAGCTCTGGCGAGACCGAGCAACATAGAAATTTCCGTAAATTATGCCACTATTACCCCCAGACAATGGCACACAAATAACATGTTGCCAATGTTGGTGCCAACAACAAGACGACCGTACAAGAAAAAAAAATATTAGGCTTAAACCTCTTTATGCCTTAGTAATGACAATACAGAAAGTCATTTAACCCAGAACTCAAACTCCCAAAAAAAAAAAAGTGGCAGCAGCAGCAACACCAACACAAATACGACTTTTAGTAATAGCACCAACAAAATATATGACCTCGCCAAGACTGTTTTTGTTGTTGTTGTTGGATTTTTGGAGTTTTGTTTTTCAGCATTTTAAGCAGAGACAAGGCTCAGGGAACTCAACTCTCTCGGAAAACCATTTCTAGACATGCCAAAAAAAATTGGTTGGTTGGTTGGTTGGGAGGCCAACAACAAAGATACGACAACTTTCTAACTTCACCAGGGGCATACAGCAATTCAGTAGGACAGTGTTTCAAAGTTAGTTTATTTCTGCAGGACTTTACAGGCATATATTTTGTGTAGAAAGTGGTCTTGAGTTGTCAACACATAGGAAATAACTGGACTATACAAATAAATCAAAGACGTGACAAATTAGAGAAGAAAAAACTCTTAAGGACCTGAAAACAGAAAAGTCATAAGACTAAAGTATGTAATTAATGTGGATATTATACAAAATGCTTTAAAAATGACATTCAATTCGTCAAAAGTATACTTGATATGGAGTAATGTGGAATTTAATTGTTCACGGACTATATGGTTCCGTTGTTGGATTTTACATCATGCTCGAAAATAGTGATCCCTGATAGTAAAGATTAGAAAGATTCCGTGCCTTTCAGAGGGCTGTTCTTCCTCACTGATGGTTCTAAAATGGAAATTGGAACAGGATCGGTTATCTTTAGCGAGGATCACAATTTCAGGCAACACTACCGATTGGATGCGATTGCAGTGTGTTCCAGGCGAAGATCTTCGCTATTACGAAATCTGTGGAGGAAATACTGGCGAGGAATTTGAAGGAGATCGTCATACTTAAAGGCTTTGGTATCAAATGCTATAAAGTCGAGATTTGTGTACAGATCTAGGAGGGCGCTCTCAAAACCGCCCGAGAATAGAGTTCGACTCTGTTGGGTCCCCGGACACAGTGACATTTCTGGAAACGGAATAGCGGATGAACTGGCGCGGAAAGGCTCAGCACTGGGACCCGGCCAATCGGATAGATCAGTGTGACTAGATCAGTGTGTGTGATCCTGGAAACATCGCACCGACTGTGTGGTATGATGATATATTTGGCCAATACTGGATGGAAGACGAACCAGATCACTTTTAGGACTGTAGAGGAGATCTGTATAGGAGATCAACTGGGAAACAACACAGAGGGATTACTGCAGGCTTTGCGACGATGAGGAGGAAATTGAGACCATTGAGCACTTGCTATGCCATTGCCCAGCTCTTCATAGAAGAAGGAAGCAATTCTTCGGGAAATGGTTCTTTGATAGTCTCACTGAGCTGTCGTCATGCAACATGAAGAATCTGGTGAAGTTCACTGATAGTTTGAGTTGGCTTAAGGGCAGAGGACCATAGTGTTGCCACGTAATCTCACTTCTTGTATATATGACGATTGAAGAGAGAACACGCCGGAATAACTTTTTTGCACTTCTATCTCTTTTCCACCGTACAATTATTCTGAACTCTTTGTTATATTGTAAAATATTTTTCCCTTTATATTTTTCTTTCACAAATCAGGACAATAAGTATAAATATATTAATGAGTTGCTTTCTCACGACCGACCGTGGCGTGATGATTACAACTCTCTTCTGAAAAGTGGGTGACTTGGGTTCGAGCCCTATCATATAATATATTAAAATCTTCCAACAATTCATTTCTCACCAAACCACTGTCCAACACTGTAAAAAATATTCAAACATAAACAAATAAATTGTCGTCCCTATATGCCATGGCAATTTACGGTCATCGTTTCGGTTTTTTTTTGCTGTTTTTTTTCGGTGGGCCAAGGAAAAGGAAGGTGACATGACGAACTGAATAAAAAAATTAGTCTATGGGGCCATTTCAATTGTTGCCACATTTGTTTGTTTTTCCATCGTCTCTCTCAGTTTGCTTTCTTGATGATGGGGCATTATCCGTCAGCAATTTAAAAGAAGGAGTACAAAGTGAAATGTCAGCAACAGCAGAGCAACGGAGCAGCAGCTATAGCAAATGAAACTAACGAATGTGCCAAAAAATTTAACCAACAGTAGAAAAGGAGTAATAAACGTTTTGTGATCAGACGTGAGAAAATATGATGCATCAACCAACACCAACCACCTGCATGTATGGTCAGACGCGACGTTATGAAGCATGAACTGTCACAAAAATTAAGAACATTAATGTTTGAGATGAAATTGTAGATAAAACAGCGGCGGCGAAAAGAATAAAAAGTTGTCTGAGTATTTGGTATGTTGGCTAAAGTCTTTTTAAATTTAAACGAAATACAAATACATGTACTAGATGTTTAAACGGAGTGCAAACACGTATATTAGACGTTTTTGAGGGTCGTGTGGTAGTAATCAACCACAAACTAAAGGGGGAGAATTCAGTTTTGTAGACCGTGAATGATAAATGAGTTTTATGAACAGTACGTGTTTTTCAGAAATTAAATTGAAAACAAAGGTAAATATTTAATTTCTTTGGAGTGTTTTAGATGGCTGGAAATTCAAAGCAATTTTACGGTCAATATGTATGAAAGATCATTGAATATCGAATAATTGAAAAAACCAAAATGCAAAACAAATCACATAAGCGATTTTTTCATCTAAGCAATCAACAACAGGGAGTTATTTAACAGGATTGATTCGAGGTTTCCTTCCTAACATAAATGGACGGCCAATTACCAAGAAAAAATTAGAGTGTACTGAGAAAAGGTAAACATAAGTCGTGAAGTGAATTGAAAGCTAAAGAAAACACTGTCCTTCACACCGTACACCGCAAGTAATCTCTAGAAAACTCAGGTTGATTTGACAACATTCAGTGAGGAATCACTGGAGTTGCTCCTGGATTTAGTAAGGTCATCAAGTACTCACTTCCCTGACAACAATTGAGAATGACGCGGGAGGCACTACGTGAAGTCAACCATTGGCTAATGCCATGGAAATAATACCAATTACTTACTTAATTTACCGTTATACCCCATGAATGAGGTATGGGATAGCTTCTCGCGTTGTTGTGAATTAACACGCTTTCTATTTTTAGATTCACAGCTAACGGCACCTACTTGTTTATCGAGGAATGCGAACGTCACTGTTTGAGACGCCTTTTAATAGACATGCCGATTGACTCGACACTTATACTGCGAAGTTGCTGTCGACAACATCGAGGAGGGAGGCAATGAAAGAAAAATGTAAATGACTGGAGCCAGGAGTTGAACCTGGGATCTCCCGCATGGAAGTCTCGTGTTGTAACCATCATGCGACGACCGGAAATAACAACCGAATCCAAAATAGCATAGTCAATTAAAATAATGGTCCATGTACCGGAATGAACTTGATCTCACTGGGTGTGCAAGCTGTGGCTGGTACTCTGATTCCATGGCTCAAAAATGGCTAACGACCTAATGAGAAGCAGACCAAAGTAGTATTTATTTCTAAAGGGGGGAAACTCTACCATACGTTACCAAAATATTTTACACCTAACAACATCACATTGTTTCTTTTACAATCCCTGGAGAGGCTCATTGCTTCCACTGAGACAGCCCCGACTTATTGAAGGTGCACATGCTGTCAACGAGTATCCCTACGGTAGCCACTAACGATACTACCGATATGATAGACATGGTACTATCAAAGCTGGCAGTAAATGTCAGTATTAGAAGGCTTGTGTACGATCTTCTTACAAATAGACGCATCAGGGGAAAATTAGGGTCGTCAGACTTAAATTATTATTAGTATTTTTATAAGCCTTTAAAACAACTTGACAACATATATATTTATATCTTAGTGTCTAAGTCAGAGGCCAAAATGATTAAAGATTTCCATTCGCTTCGATCTTGTGCACACCGTCTCCAGTCAGTCCTGCCAAGCAGCGTCAGTGATTCCTCTACCCGGTCCTTCCAACGTACTCGCGGTCTCCCTCTTTTGTGCCGTCCTTTGAGGTCTTGATAGAACACCTTTCGCGCTGGAGTTTCCTTATCCATCCTCACGACATGACCTAGCCTGCGTTGCACTTTAATTAGCTTGACCACATCAATGTCGTGGTATAACTCGTACAGTTCATGGCTCATCCGAACTCCTGAACTATTTTGAGGAGTATTTTTCTCTCAAAAACCACCAGATGAGCTGAATCCGCCTGTGTAAGCACCCAAGTTTCGGAGGCATACAAAAGGATCGGAAAAATAAGTACCTGGTACAGTTGGACTTTGGTGGTTCGAGATGGGGTGGTGTTTATAAAGTGCTCAAAGAAACACCTGTTGGAGCTATGCTGGCACTATGTTCCGTTTTATTTCAATACTGACACTGATGTGTTTGTCTATGACGTATCCGATGAATTCATCCGCTACCTCAAAGCACGAAGTAGCTGAGTGAGTTGGTTGGAATAGGCGTTGGCTATCTCCGCGGTCTGCAGTTTAGCTATGTCCAGCTTTCTCCGGGCCTGGGTACGCAGGGTTTTCACCCTGCTTAGTACGCACCTTCACTGCAGTGAGGTGTTGATCCGAGTTGATGTTCGCACCCCTGATCACTCGTACGTCTAAAACACTTGACGCGTGCCTTCCATCGATTACCACGTGACCAACTTGGTTTCTCGTAACTTGATCGGGATATATCCACGATGCCTTGTGAATGTTTTTGTGGTCAAATCGTGTGCTGCTAGTTACCATGTTCCTTGCTGCAGAGAAATCAATCAGTCTGATTCCGTTTGGCGATGTGTCGGTAAAGACATTCTTCCGGCCTATTTTGGCATTAAAATCTCCCAGCACGATTTTAACATCATGGCCCGGGCTACGGTCATATGTTTCTTCAATTTGGGCGTAGAATTCGTCTTTGCATGAGCACATATCAGCGTGATGTAGAGATCTAGAGACCAGGTGTCGTAGTCTCTTGCCCACCACAAATCCACAACCAAACTCATGCTTATCTGCGTGGCAGCTGTAGTACATGTCACACATCCTCATCCGCGAGCATTCATATCCAGTCCACCGGATTTCCTGTATAGCAGTAATGTCAGCCTTATACTCTTCGAGGACATCCATTTTGCATTTCGAATTTCTGCTCGATATCTCTTAAACTACGGCTGTAATCTCTCGGACAGACAGACGGACAACCCCCAAAATGGGGGAGTTTTAGTCCGAAATCTTTCATATTAGAACTTTAGCTCGATATCGATATCTCGATATCTCCTAAATTACGGCTGTAATCTTGCGGACAGACAGACGGACAACTCGGAAAAAGGGGGAGTTTGTATGGGAAGTGGGAGTAGTTTTGGTCGGATCTTCGTCATATTAGAACTTAAGCTTAGCTTAGAGCATAGAAGTTCGCATACCAAATTTTAGCTTGATATCTCTTAAACATCCTCCAAAAAGTGGGCGTTTGTATGTGAGGTGGGATTATTTTTAGTTCGATTTTTATCATATTAGAACTGTACCTCCGCTTAGGGGATAAAAGCTCGCATACCAAATTTTTGATCAATAGCTTTCAAACTGTAGCTGTAATCGAGAACGGACACCTTCAAATCGACTTAGGTTTCGTCGCTGATCATTTTATATATATATTAGGGGGTAGCGAAAAGTCTACTTTGGATTTTCGACAATGCTCGAGCAGAAAATTGTGTCAGCTGATATAAAACGGCTATGATCAAAATATGAGCGAAATCGGACGACTTTAAGCCGTCCCCCAAAGAGGTTAAAGGTCAAACCCATATATATAAATGACTGATCACCACCCAGCCGAAATTCGGCTAGGTAGTGGAAATTCGAACTACCAGTAAGTAAAAAGGGCGTGGCTCCACACATACACACAGCTCATATCATATATCATAAACAGCCATGAGCACCATTACATTGAAAGCCTTGCATGTGTTTGTGCTTCAATGTTTTATTTGTTGTTGTTTGTTGTAACTTCTTCATATCGATACGAATTCTTATGCCCATAGCTGATCATAAACCATAATAGGTATGATGTCGAGATTTGGTATATATGTTGGTCGCACATGAAAAACTACTTTATTATAGAAAGTGGAAGGTGTCACGCCTCTTTTTACAGTATCTGTATATGGACTAAATAAATGGACCAATTGCAATGAAATTTTCACTGAGTACTTATATCCGAAGGACGTCTACCATAGGCTAAATGCGAACACAATAAGGCAAAGGGGCATGGACTAAATAAATGGACCAATTGCAATGAAATTTTCACTGAGTATGTACAAGTAGGATTACGTCTCGCTGGAAAATGGGCGGTGCCACGCCCGTTTTAAAGGAATCGTTATAACGATCATATTAATTTCCACAATTTCTACCATATTTGACACCCTAGTCCAAACGGCTAGAGCTAAAGCCTTAAAATCAAGCATGTATGATCCTTCTGTGCCGTATGTGAGTGCAAAAAGGCCGAGAAATTTATATAACTGTCACTGTCGCCTAGACCCAACGGCTATGAGTAAAATCGATAAAAATGGCGTGAATAATTTTTTTTTTTTTAATAGCTGTGTCATACAAATATTTGTCTTACGGAGTAGCAATTTTTTTACACTTGTATTTTTGGGAATGACAATGAAAGTACTATCACAAAAATCAGAGTATTTGAGCAACATGAAGGAATTTTTTAAATTCGTTCATTAAGGGATACAGATAGACAAAAATTTTACAATCGTACAGGCCAAACATTGGTGAGAATCTTAGTTTTTTTATTTTACAGAATTAAATGGGACAAAAGATACAATCACATTAATTTGGGTAATCGTATAATTTTTTGAAATTCGTACCGCTACGGCTTTTAAGGTACATGTATATGGGTGTATTTTATTACCCTTCATATTGGAAATTTTCTCCTTAGCAATCTTTTGCGATACATTGTTACATTAAAACTTATAACCTTGCCTAAGTAGACCAAAATGATGCCAAAAATTATATAACATTTATAACATAACATTTATAAGTTTTTATAAAAAATTAATGTATCATAAAATATCATAAAGAAAATATCAACAAAATTGAACGATTTAAAAAACTCACTAACTGGTTATATACTTAAAACTTAAACTTAATTTCCCTTTGCACCCCATGAATGAGGTATGGGATAGCTTCTCGCGTTGTTGTAAATTAACACGATTTCTATTTTAGATTCACAACTAACGGCACCTACTTGTTTATCGACGAATGCGAACGTCACTCTTTGAGAAGCTCTTACTAGACACGACGATTGAATCGACGCTTAATACTGCGAAGTTGCTGTCAACAACATTCGAGGGGAGCCGACAATGAAAGAAAATTTTATTTATTTATTTTTTCTTTTAAGATGACTGGAGCCAGGTTTGAACCTGCGATCTCCCGCATGGTAGTCGCGTGTTCTAACCACTATGCCACGGCCGGTCCAATATATATTATCTTTTATTTTATACAAGTGGGCCCGGCAATGCTTCGCTATTGCATATTAACTTGTAATATATTTCACATTTAGGTCTACAAAGTACTTTGAAAACGGTACTTAAGCTCGACAATAATATGTTGAGTTTATTTACTTATGTAACTTATTTAAAGTAACTCTTTAACATTAAAGTTAACCAATTAAGTTTTATTGTTGTAAATGCTAATAAAAAGTTCATTAGCAAAGTCATATCTATAGTGCCGACATGTAGATTAAGTTTTTTCTGGATGTAGGGCGAAAAACGACTTCTTCCACAAATCGGAAACAGATATTCCTCTAAAGATCAAAATTATTTATTTTGATCCGTAGTAGCGGGAACCGTCTGTATACTGACTTTCTCTTTGGTCGTAAAAACACTTTTGTCATGCCTTCTCCGCCTATTAACCGCAAATAAAAATTTCGTTTGAAGATTCATGCCTTTAGCCATAAAAACCTCTTTTGCAATGACTTCTTTTCCCACGGATAAAGAGTATTCCCGAATACTATCTTTGTATTGAACTCGTATTACCAATTTTTGGAGATAATTCGGTCACCAAACTTTTGACTTAACAAAGTGATTGTCTCACGCGCTGTATGGCATGTTACGTTGTCGTGTTGGAACTATTTCTCCTCCCAATGATTTGCAATGACATGAGAAATAAAAAAATCAATTGATCGTCCACTGCTTCTAATTCATCCACCAGTTGCATCTTATATAGATGTAGGCTAAGATCTTTCGTCAGCATTCAGAGACCGAGTTGCTGAGAACGGCGTCGGTTCGATAAATTTGAGTCCCCTGTCACACTTACGTCTACAGAGTTGATGGCTTCCATTAGCTGCTTAGATGGATGATTATATGCACCGTAAACTTGACAAAGGGCTTCATAAATTTGGCGAACAGAAAGCGCATTTTAAAAATATATTTGCAAGATTTGTCTTTGCATGGCGATTTACCAAATATACTGAAGGAATGTCTATCACACTTCATTAGTATGACAGCTAGATTTACACTTATGCCTATCAGAAGTTCTATATGTCAAAAAATGCCCCATACATAGGTTATTTGCAAATGTTTGCTAATGTTACCTCTGACATACTATAAAAATTCAAATTGTGCCCCAATCAAACAAAAGGTGTTTTTCAGTATAACTACAATGAATATTGCTTAGTTTTTCTATCTAAATGATTTATTACCGATTCGCTCTCCTGAAGTGAATCAAAAAAAATCACTGTCTTAGTCTGCTCAGCTACTATGCGTCCTCAAATGCCTGGTGTACGGACCATTATTTGATACAGTTAAAAAGTTAACTATTGAAGTACGTGGGCAGTTCCAAATAACCTGTTCATTAGGGCGGATCAATTTGTTCGCGTCGAAAAAAAACGTGGTAATCGTATACCATTATGTGTATGTACGATGAATTCTTAGAAAATTTCACTATATGTCTACAATCAATTCCTAGTTCACGCTGAGAAGCATGATGATTTTAGGTAGTGATATTTTTTTAGCAATGAGCAATTATTCAGTTACTTCAGACCTATAAGGCCCCGGCTCTAATTTTTACCTACCATTCCGATGTTTGGAGACCAAGACGAAGAGAATAGTATATTTTTGACATTGTTTGGGAATTTTGAAAAATGATTTTTAAAAACATAATTTCTGTATGCCAACTCTCAGAGGCCATAACTTTTTAACCAATACATAGATTTGCTTCTGTAATACCTCATTTAGTTTGTTGCCAATTTTACGCAGAAGGTCTCAAAACATATATATAACTGAAGTTTTCGGTTTGTGCTCATTTAAAAACAAACAAAAAAATCTCTTTCTGAAATCTTCATGTTTCCCAACGCGAGCTAGGACTACAAACAGGTCAACAGTACCACTTGTTAAAATTTTCGTACCAATCGATCTATTAGAAAAGCCTTTAGAGCGATTTTTGAAAAGAGGGCGTGGCACCGCCCACTTCCATCCTGGCTGTAATTAATACTGCTCCAACAACATATATACCAAATATCATCTTCATTCTCCTGATAGTTCATGAGATATAGCTTTTTTAACTTTCAAGTTGTATGGGCGGTGCCACGCCCCTTTATCCAATTACAACCAAATGTAGTCAGGAACTATCTACAGGTCAACAGTAGCACTTGGTATCAATCGATCTATTAGAAAAGCCGTTAGAGCGATTTTTGAAAAGAGGGTGTGGCACCGCCCACTTCCATCCTGGCTGTAATTAATACTGCTCCAACAACATATATACCAAATATCATCTTCATACCTCTGATAGTTCATGAGATATAGCCCTATCGATTTTCAAGTTGTATGGGCGGTGCCACGCCCCTTTATCCAATCACAACCAAATATAGCCTGAGACTATCTACAGGTCAACAGTACCTCATGGTAAAAGTTTTGTATCAATCGATCTATTAGAAAAGCCGTTAGAGAGATTTTTGAAAAGGGGGCGTGACACCGCCCACTTCCATCCTGGCTGTAATTAATACTGCTCCAACAACATATATACCAAATCTCTACTTCATACCTCTGATAGTTCATGAAATATAGCGTTTTTAATTTTCAAGTTGTATGGGCGGTGCCACGCCCCTTTATCCAATTACAACCAAATGTAGTCAGGAACTATCAACAGGTCAACAGTACCTCATGGTAAAATTTTTGTATCAATCGGTCTATTAGAAATGCCGTCTGAGCGATAATTGAAAAAAGGGGCGTGGCGCCGCCCACTTTTTGAAAAAATAAAACCTTTTAAACCATCCGGAAGCTATAGCGAACAAAACAAAAAAAAAATTTTGAAAATCGGTCCAGCCGTTTTGGAGTTTTAGCGAGACAACTGCACAGCAATTCATTTTTATATATAAGATTATCTTTTTTTAAATCAAATATAAATACTATTCCTATGCGATAAATTAAAATCCATAATCATTTTTATTTTGTGACCTTTGTTAATAAAAACTTGGAGAATAATCAGCTTAGAGTGTTGATAACATTATCAGTCATAAAAGTAGGTGAACTAGGCGAGTTATTTTTATAAGAGTGTTTCGTACTAAACATATAAATAACACAGGGGAACAAAATTTAACTTTTTGAGTGTTGTTTGGAATTCGATAGCTGTTTTTTACTAATTTGGGGTCGCTGATTTCAAATCTAATCTCCATTTTTCTCCATCAGCTCGAATTTTTAAGTTACAGGTACTAATCGTATTTTCGACTTTTTTCCAAAAAATTATAGTTCAAAAAATCATAATTTTTTTTCATAAGCCGGATTTTAAAATTTAATTTTTTTATTATAGATATCGTTGTTACCTTTGAAAAAAATCAAATTTTTTAATATTACAAAAAAAAATGACTGAGTAAAGGCTGTTTTATTAAAAAAAAAAAAAAAAAATACACAAAAAATTACACATTTTAATTTTCTTCACTCTGAAAGTTAATCGGTTGGGGGCAAATTGTTATTTTTATTAGCTTTATTAAATATCATATTAAGATAGCTTTCTAAAACATGTATGTACATAATAATCGATTGAAAATTGAATGAATTATGCTAAATTCGGTGATAACAGATTTTTCGCAATTTTTTGTTTTTACCCAAAAAAAATTAAAATTTTGTATTTTTAAAAATCATGACAAATTTGCAAATTTATTTATAGTTTAATTTTTAGTTTTGCCTCCTATTACAATATTAATTAACTAATCAAATTTAATTAATCGGCAGGTTTCAATTTGGAAGTTAAGGGAGAAATATTAATTTTCCAAAAATAGGTAATTTTGTATGGGAGGTACCAGAAGGGGTGATCCGATACAGTGCAAATTCATTCCAGATTTATATTTTCATAACCGTAAAACTTCCGCATAGTTTGACTAAATTCAGTGTACTCACAAAAAAGATATGTATGTAAGACTATTGGGGTGAGTTCGGTCATTTGTATGGGAGGTACCAGAAGGGGTATGGCAACGGTTTCGGTTTTTTTAGGGTTTGTCTAATTTTGCAAGATAAATAAACTGACCAAATTTCAATATCCTCCGGTAGTCTGTTTGGCAGCTATCGAAGATATATTAATTATCCAAAAATAGGTAATTTTGTATGGGAGGTACCAGAAGGGGTGGGGCTATTCCGCCCATTTACAATCCCATAAGTTCGTTTCGAAAAATATTAATACTGATAAATTTTCATAACGATCCGTTAAGGTTTGCTCGAGTTGCACTTTCACAAACATATTAATAAATGTTATTTTTGTATGGAAATCGTGATTTTTGTAAATTTAGTTATCTCAGTAAATTGTTGACAAAATCAAAAGTTGTGCAGATATTTCAATGAAATAAAGCTCATTTGATTCACACTATATTAAACTAAATGTTTTAAGACAAACACTGTGATTTTTGTTGCAATAATTTTTTTTATGAATTTTTTAAAAAAAAAAATTTTTTTTTTTTGTAAATTTTTTCTTTTATTTTTTAAAACTACAACGATATCTCTGAAACTACTAAGCCAAATTAAAAACAATGTAGGCACGGATTAAAGATAATTTTGTTGACGAGTTTAAGTTTTTTTTTTAATTGAATATGGTGAACCGTTTTCAAGTTATTTAAATATTTGTAGTGGAAGTGCCTTAGTTATGGACATAACGGTATATCGCGAAAAGTCGAGCTGATACAAAAAAACTAAGTGTAGATTTGGATTCAGAGTCCCAAATTACCTTTAAAACAATATTCAGTTCTTAAACAACAAATACCTTGTTCCCTTGTGTAATCTTCTTACCTACACGTTTTGCACTAAAAATTAATCTGAAAAGTAAAGAAAAACAACGGAATGAGTAAATGGTGAACAATATGTTGTCTAAAAATGAAAAGGTTATATCTCAATTTTTTGTTACTTTGCAGGATAAGGAAAAAAACAAAATAAAATCGAAGTGATTTGTATTTGAGTCCCCTTTTCATATTAAGCCATCGATATGTATTACAGTTTATACTAATTTGTATATTTAACATCTGACAGGTTGTATCAATTTACAACGCTTGAGTAATATTTTTTACGATTATTTATTTATGTCTAAATTTATTAGAATTTTATAAGCTAAACCACCAGGGACTACCAATATCGGTTTGATTTGGATAATTGATACAGCACTAGCGACTACCAATATCGGCTTGATTTAGATAATAGTTAACACATTTACCACAGACATGATTGTACATAGTTTGTTGATATAACAAAAGCCAACAACCTACAACTCACATCAAGAAATAAATAAACAAAATTCCACTTTCCCTTCTCTGTAGAATTTCTTAAAGGATTATATATTTATTCAAAGTTAAGCGCAACAGATGTAAATAATTCAATATACACATAGTGTCATTATTGTGCACTGATTCAACATCAACATGAAAATTATTCGATGTGAGTTGTGTCTGTCGAACTGTCTATCCAATGTAATCTTACATATTCAATCGTTTCGACACAACAATTACAACTGAAAGCAATTACAAGGATAATGTCTATGGCTGGTTGAATTCACACCGATGTGCTTGCTGCCAGTCCGGGTATTTGCTACCACACAGATAAACACTAACGCCAACACACACACACTCAGGCACACACTATCACTCCAAAATGCTACATTGTTATATTCCATGTCATTGATTCGTTTGCGTTTTGGGGTTTTATCGATTTTTGATTTGGTTTTAAGAGTACGTGTATGTGTGCGTGTGTGTATGAGTGTGCATGTTACGGTGTTTGGTAGCATAACAACTACCTTACCTACCAACCACTACTATTACGCGGCAATAAAAAGCCTTAATAATGGCTTAATTAATGTTTTTTTTCTGTATTGTGTTGTGTTTAACTCCAACACTCTTTGTCATTATTGTTAATTTTAGGCGGTTTTTGTTATCGTCGTATTCATTGATGGTGTTGGTTAAAGTTTTGTTTTATTTTTATTATGTGGTTTTTATTGTACTGTCTATACAATCAGTGTGTGTGTGTGTAATTATATTATATAATTGTTATTTTACTTTTATATCATTTGTTGTAATTTTCTTAATGCATTTTTGTGTAATTGTATACCCACATATGTAATTTTATCAACATATCGTATATAAATAGTACTAAAATGTTATTGGCTACACAAAAACAAACAATCAAAAAACGGGCAACGGAAAAGGGGCCACCAAAACGTTTAATATAAAAACCAAATCGCAGTAGATAGAAATTGGATGGAAGTGGAGGTTTTGCTGAACTTTGGTGTGGAATCAATTAGGATATTGGAAAAAAATAAAGCAATATTTTAAACTGTTTAAAAGATAACCAGAGGATTGAATACGTAGACAAACAACATAATTTTTAGACCTTAACCCTACGGGTAGGAGAGTACATATCATTTGACACGACTCAAACGCATAGAAGGAGTCACTTTAGACCCTAGGGTTCTTTGAACCAAATGCGATTCATTACTCTATAAGTCGTTTGATCCATGTTCGTCTGTCTGTCTGACCGATTGGTACGCACGATAACTTTCGAAAGACGTAATCAATTGTTTTGATACTTTGCATGGCTAACTATTTCCCCAAAACTACTACGGAATTGCATATGGATTACATGGTCACGCCTCTTCTGGTACCGCCCATACAACTGTACCATCCGCCATCAAGTAAATCAAGTAATAATATCAATACACCCAACGCCATCGATCACAAATTCTGTATTTAGTAAAACTACAATAGGATGAAGTTTTGGAGAAAAACTTGGAAGTCCAGCCAAGCCCCTTCTGGTTCCTATTTGAACCTCCTATTTTTGTTCATCTGGGGCCAGATTGCCCTAGCTTGTTCACAAGTCGTAGTATGTCTCCATTTATCATTGAATATTTTATCGGCCAATTGCAGGTGCAATATGCAGGTATTTAATTAAGTGACTTTTTCCAGATATCTCTATTCGTAATAAAAGTCCTTAGATTACACAGCACAACACATGATTTTGGGACTCAATTCTGAGAACTGCACGTGAAAGTAGCCCCAAAAAGAAGAAGTTCTGCATCATTAGTTTTGTCAAGTTACATGCCATAATAATTTAATATCGATTTAAAGTTAGTAAGTATCGTATAGGGAAATTTGTCACGTTTTCGGCTCTTTTATTATATTGTTATATGGTGGCGATTGATTATCATAAGTAACTATCCACAATAAACCACACTCCAAAATAAACCCAGTTCTAAATCATTTGATGAATGGAAAAGTGAAACTGTTGCTTATGTAGGGAAACGTTATATGAACAGATAAAAGGAATTGTAATTTTACATTTTTTTTTAAATTTATTTCAGCTAGCCCGAGTTATGTCAAACAAAATAGCCTAAAACATGACAAGTTTCCCTATACGATACTTACTAACTTCAAATCGATATTAAATTATTATGACATGTTACTTAACAAACGGATGATGCATAACTTCTTCTTGATGGGGCTACTTTCACGTGCAGTTCTCAGAATTGAGTCCCAAACCAATATGCTGAAAAATGTTGTTCTGTGTACGGGATACAGTAGTCCGTTACAGGATAAAATCGTTTGCATACACTTCTCCTAGCGGTCGAACGGAGTGAAGGGTATATTAGTTTTGTTCTTCAATTTGTAACGCCCACGGAGGAGAGGTAGGTATGGCAATATATATATGTATATAACTGATCAGCATCGAAATCTGAGTCGATTTAAAGCTGACCGTCTGTCTGTCTGTCCCTGCGATTACAGCCGTTGTTTAAGATGTATCGAGCTGAAATTTGGAATGAAAACTTCTATTCCAAGATGAGCCCGATCAGTCGAAAACTATTCCCTACTCCAAATCAAACTCCTCCTCTTTTTGTGGCCAGTCCCTGCGATTACAGCCGTAGTTTAGGGCAATCATTCATACATTTTTTACACAAGCTTCCCTTTTCTAAGCATAGGTTGAGTTCTTAGATGAGCCAGATCGGTCAAAAACTACTTTTGGGGTCTGTCCCTAATATTACAGCTTTAGTTTAAGAGCTATCCATCTGAAATTTTAATTATGCTACCTTCTCTACTATCGGCGGAGCTTATTCATTGTTAGATGAATAAGATCGGTCAAAAAATTTGCCCCTTTAAGGGAGGTTGTCCCAGCGATTACAGCGGTAATTAAGGAGATATCGAGCTGAAAGTTGGCATGCAAGCTTGTAATCTCTTAGCAAGGTTTAATTTCTAAGATTAACAAGATCAAAAACTACTCCCACCTTCCATACAAACTCCCCTATTTGGGCAGTTTCCGTCTATCTGTAACCGCGATTAAATTAGTGTTCAGGTAAAATTTATTATACAAGCATATACCATCTAAGCGAAAGGGTAAGTTCTATGATGATCAAGATTGGACAGTAACTATCTCCACCCCCATACAAACATGTTCTTTTGGGGTTGTCCGTTTGTCTATCACCACTACTACAGTCGTAGTTTAAAAGATATCGAGCTTAAATTTAACGTGCTAGCTTCTAATCCTTAGACCGAGGTTAAGTTCAAAGATGAGCAAGATCAGACAAAAACTGCTCCCACCTCTCATACAAACTCCCTCTTTTTGGAAAAAAAACCGTCTGTCTGTCCCTGCAGTTACAGAGGTTAATAAAATATAATTGTAGTGCAAGTTTTATCACCATTTTTACAAATGATAAAGGGTATCTGAACTTCGGGATAGCCGAATATAATTACCTTACTAGTTTTGTTGTATTAGCGATAGTCCGCTGTTGGGGGTCCGGTTTGATACCATATAAAGTAGGCGGTTTGTGCTAATGCTAACTGGTTTGAGGGTTCTATCAGTACATATGATGACAAGACCATCGGCGTAGGTAAATACCTGACATTCGGCCATTTCTTATTGGAGAAGCTGTCCACCGACTAATGTTAACAATAGAAGTAGGAACCAAAATCCTCTCTCAGATATCCCTCTGTTAATGTTCCTAGCAATTGTGGCTCATGCCCCCTTCAGCACTGATGGTTCTTTCACTAGAAGCATTTCAATTAGGTCACTGTCACTGAACTGTCAAACCACAGATTTTGAAATTTGTTAAAGTTTGCCGTAGGAAAAATATTATTGAAGACTTAGATGTTATTCTTAAGGGAATTCTTGATTGTACTGACTACAGAGTGAAGAGCTGCATTAGTTGACCTTCCTTTAGTGTAGCCAAGCATGAGAATTAAATAGTAAATTCTATGGAATATTACATCGACTATGGATTTATAATAACCAAAAAAATAGTAAAAAACCAGTAAGAACGTTTCAGTCGGCCAACCCGACTTACCATCACCCTCAGTAAAACATAAAATTTTGTACTATATTGATATTATAACTTGATTTCTAAAGTGGGCGGAGTGGTACATTTGTATGGGAGGTTCCAGATAGGGCGTGTCTACACTTTAAGATTTTTTTCAAAAACTGTATCCTGCTATAACTTTACAAAAACAAAAAATTTGGGTACGATCGCCAGTACCAGAAGGGGCGTGGTCATGTAGCCCATTTTCAATACCGTAAGTAGTTTTGGGGAAATATTAACTCGTGCAAAATTTCAAAACATTTGGTTGCGTCTTTCGAAAGTTATCGTGCGAACCAGCCGGACAGCCAGACAGACGGACAGACAGACGGACATGGGTCAAACGACTTTAAAAGTCATGAATCGAATTTGGTTCAAAGAAACTTAGGGTCTAAAGTCACTCCTTCTATGTGTAACACTTTTGGGTCGTATCAAATGATAAATATCCTCATCCCTAAGGGTGATGGTATAAAAAATAACGAAAGATGGGAGAATGATCTGTCGAAAATCTTTTGGTTTGACATGATAGCATTTGGCAACTTTCAGGATGAAAATCCTTTTAGTGTGCTTCCAAATGTTGGAAATAAATCCCAAAATGTGGCAGTCCCTGACAACTACGTTTTGCAACTGCATGATATGTCTCTTGTTAAAGCATTTGACGGCCTATATCAGATTCTTCCTGTACACTATCGAGAGAACGATATTTAGATTAGCCCTGACCATTGTACAAGTCATTCTGGATAATGACAAGTGACCATGTAATTTTTGGAAAAGTGGGTTTCCACGAAAATCCCAAGAGTTTCTTTGGAGGAAAAGTTACAGATTCCATTATCTTTCATTAAAAATCCTTTACAAGTTGAGACTTAAGAAAGTAAGTAGCTAAAGCGTGCTACAGATTCTACAGATTGATATTAAGCCTGATATGACATTCTTTTTAATGGGGTTGTATTAGCTGAGCCTATACCCCTTAGTCCGATCATGACCATTTTTTAATGGAATATGTATACGAATCTATACCAATTTTCAAAGTCATGGGATGCAACGTAAAATGATCTGTATTTGTAGCATAATATAGTGTGATCCCCTTAAATAAATTAAACTTTTTTTAATATGTTAGCAAATCAACCCTAACACTTTATTATTGATCTCTTAAATTGGTCTCTAATCAATCAAATCACCCTTTGTCAAATTTTGTTTTTCAAAAACCTGTTCGCTTTACTACCCTATAACAAATGTACTTCTGATAAAGTTTAAATTACTAAACCACACGCAAACATATACACAATATTTTCTATTGACGATCTTTAGTTTTTATTTCTTTTTTTTATCCACCGCGGGCAACAATTTGTATAGCTGTAAATCTATGGCAAATTTCCTTTTTGTAAACTAGTGTGATTTTTACGACAGACTATAAATCTTTTATAGTTTTATTATAACGAATACCTGCAATTACAATAGTACTCTTTGTGCAGCTAAAAAATTATCAGCGATAGAATCGAAATCAAGGAGGGAAGAATTTTTATTGCTTTTAGTGGACATAGAGGCAACTCGTCTTTTTAGACGGAAAAAGAAGGAGCTTAAGAAGAGGCAGGATGAGTGCACAGAGTTGCTCCGAAGCAGAGGGGAAGCTCGAAAATTCTACAAGAGAGTTAAGGCGAGAATGCGTGGAACAGACACCACTCCTGAAGACCCCGCTCCAATCCATGACGATGGTGTTTACTGTCCGCCTCCGAGCCAGAGCGAGATACGTGTGGCAATCTTCCGCCTTAAAAACAACAAAGCTGCTGGAGCCGATGGTCTCCCTGCTGAATTGTTTAAGGCTGGCGGGGAGGAGCTGATTAGGAGCATGCATCAGCTCATGGAGAACATCTGGCAAGAGGAGAGCATGCCCGGGGATTGGAGTCTCAGTCTGTTATGTCCCATATACAAGAAAGGAGATCGTAGTGAATGTAAGAACTACCGTGGAATAAGCCTATTATCAATTGCGTACAAGGTCCTTTCAAGCATATTGTGTGAACGTCTAAAGCCAATTGTAGAAAAACTAATTGGACCATATCAGTGCGGCTTTAGACCTGGCAAATCTACGATGAATCAAATATTCACCTTACGACAAATCCTGGAAAAAACCCGATCGACGCCTACCACCTCTTTGTCGACTACAAAGCTGCCTTCGACTCTCCGATAAGGAATAGGCTTTATGAGGCCATGTCTTAGTTTGGTATTCCTGCAAAGCTAATTCGACTTTGCAGATGTACCTTAGAGATCACCAAATCCTCGATTAAGATTGGTAAAGATCAGTCTGAACCATTCAACACGGAAAGAGGCCTCAGGCAGGGCGATAGCCTGTCCTGTACAATATTTAATACAGTTATGGAGAAGGCGATGAGAAAAGCTGGTGTCAACATGTCTGGCACCATATTCCACAAAAGCCATATGCCACTAGCCTACGCCGATGATATAGATATCATTGGCCGAAATCTGCGGGACGTTACTGCAGTCTTTTCATCACTAGAAAAGGAGTCGGCAAAAATGGGTTTAGCGGTCAACGAGGACAAACAAAAATAATGATCTCGACAAACAAAGAGTCCTCTAGATGGGGACGCAGCGTCAACGTTGAAAATTATTGTTTTGAGGTAGTAGATGAGTTTACCTACCTCGGATCTTCCGTCAATGAGAAAAATAATGTCAGCCAAGAAATTAAGCGGAGAATAGTGCTAGCCAATAGATGTTTTTACGGACTTCGGCAGCACTTTAGTAATACCACCTTATCTCGGAATACTAAGAAACAGCTTTACCAGGTGCTAATCTTACCCGTTTGTATGCTGACGAATCATGGGTGCTGACGACAACGGACATACAAAACCTGGGAGTATTCGAGAGAAAAGTACTCCGAAAAATGTATGGACCTATCTGTGTCGACGGCGAGTTTCGCCATCGGATGAACCATGGGCTGTATGAGCTTTACCACGACATCGACGTAGACCGAAGCGTGTGGAATTCTTTAGTACTTCAGGCCTCAAACTTATGAACCACGTTCGTAAGTTGTAATGCGCCACTTAAGTAAGTTAATAGGATACCATAAGTGCACTCACAATTACGTTTGCTATATACATACAACATAGCTGTATAGGAACTACAATTAGTTGTTATTAGTGATTTTATCTATACATGCTAAAGAATATGGGCATGAACAATGTGTATCTGTATAGCTGCACAAACAAAAAAACTCTATTAGAGTGGCTTTGTTTCACAGCATATACAGCAATTGTTTTCGTAAAGTTATGTATCTCCCAATATTGGAAAATAGTTAGATGACCTAAATTAGCTGGATATAAAATGTATTAACTCCGCTAGAAAGACCACAAAACGCTTTGAATAAGAAAGGCGAAGTACTATTCAGTTGGAATTTTATAAAAAAGTTATAATCCTCTAGAAAAAACACCCGCTACATAGCACAAAAATTTTCGTGTGGCAAGACAAAAATAAATTTTGTTAAACAGTGTTATTAAAAACAAATTCCAAAACTTTTTCTAAAACGAGTTACCCTACTACATATACCATATACCTATGCATTTAGCTATACAGTCATCAATGTCGTGTGTTAATTGTATCACATTGTACATGAGGTTTTTCTTGTATGTATTTGTATGTGCCAAACATTTTACGTTGCAGCAACAATCACTGCAGGAACAACAATTAAATGTTCTATATAGATCTGTTTACATTAGATTGGCGTTTTATAGTTTGTAAATATTTTATGAGAGTTAATGTTTAACTAAACGTATAATGGTAATGTAATTCTATACAGATACAGATTTTCCAACTGATAGATTTATACGCGTAAATAAAAAGTGTAAAAAAGGCTAAATATTTGCTTTAATGTGTCTAATTAAGGTCATAGTATTACCAATGTAATACCACATCAATGGATGTATATATGAATATGGAAATAAATCGGCATTAACGTGAATTGAGCATTGTGACAATAAAGACAAGGCGCAACTAGTGGTACCGTTAAGCGATATTAGTTAATGATACATATTAATGAAGAGCTTATGAGATACGAGTTTGTTTGTTAGGTTAATGAATTATTTTCTTTTGTTAAAGATGGGGTCAAATTGTCCTACAGTTTTAGGTAAATGCAATAAATGAACATTTAAAAAGTCTACATAATAGGTTATATTTTTTTTATTTATTCTTGGATTTGCTTTAAATACGATTTGTTTTCTTAGCTCAGATGTTAGGTGTATGAAAACAAGGCAATAATTTACCCAAATTTTTACCTTTTTTCATGTTCGTAAAATTTAATTTTGTTAAACTGAAAAAGTATTTCATTATATCTTATTTGTGGAACACATTACTGATGTTAACCATGACTATTTTGATTAAATATTTTTCTTATTATTTGGCTGCAGCAACAAAAATTCACCCATCAGTAGCCTTCAGGCTTTTGCGCTCCGTTGATAGTTCGTCGCACCAAGTTTAGATAACAGCTCTTTCACCTGGTCCATCCAATGAAATTGAGGTCGCAGTTTTAGGCTAGTTTATTGCCGGAGACTTTTCGACCTACAATGTTTTCATCTATTCGTACAACGTTTCCTAGCCGCTCAGGCTTTGAAAGCGATGGACTACGTCGATGTCGTTATACATCTCACACACCTCATATTTCATTCGACGACAGTACTCGTCGTTAACGATGATGAGTCTAAATATTGTGCAAAGTATTTTTTCTCTAAGACTCATAGAATATAATGATCCATTTGTGTTATTGCCCAGAACTCTGCGTTGTAGAGAAAGACATGTAAGATCAGTGTCCGGTTGAGTTGGATTATTGTTTGTTAAAAGATGGCACACTAGTAGCGGTTTGCGTGCAATTGTCGTCTCCTGATTTACAAGCTCACATTTTTTTTTTTTTGTATATGTCGGAGAGAAAATAGACAAAATCATCAGCCACTTCACTGTTTTAGTTGTCAATGTTCACGCAACACTCCAAACGAGTAGACTTTTTGTTCGTTGAAACATCTAAATTGATTTTGTCCCCATTTATTACCAGACCCACTTATGCCGACTGCCTCTCAACAACATCCCGCTGTCTTTGGTCATTTATATCTAAACCATCGGCATACGCGGGCAGAATGTGAGTTTTTATCAAAAATGGTACCAGTATTGTTTACTGTAGCCTTTTGCATGATCATCTCCAGTATGATATTAAAGAGATCGCATGACAGACTTTCTCCTTGTCTAAATTCTTGCTTGATAGAAAATGGCTCGATAAGATTTTTGCCTATTTTCACAAAAAAAACTTCGTGTCGTAAGTCGTATCAGCTTCGAGGGGATACCAAACTCAGCATAGCATATAATAATTTCTGTCGTGTTGGACTGTCGAATGCAGCTTTGTAATCGATAAAAAGATATCGGTATATAGATATGGAATCGATCTGCTTTTCTTGGGTCTTCTCCAGGATTCGCCGTAGTTCGAATATCTTGCCGGTCGTGGTTTTACCAGGTCTAATTCCACACTGATAAGGTCCAATCAGGTTTGCTAACCTTCACATAACACACTAAACAGGACCATGTTAGCGATGGGTAAACGGCTGATCCCGCGATAGTTGGTACCCACACTTGGATCGCCTATATTAAGCACAAGACCACTCAGATTCCAATCTTCGGGCATGCATGTCTTTAGCCAAATCGTGTTTATGAGCTGGTGCTCATCGCCGACGGTTTTGAAGAGCTCTGCCGACAGTCCATCGGCCACCGATGCTTTTTTTTTTTAAGCTGTGCAATTGGCGTGCTTATCTCGTTTTGGCTCGGTGCACAGTGGAAAATTTTAGTCCTTATCGGATCAAAAATCTGTAACTCTTTTGTTCTTAGAGATAGAGTTCTGAAATTTTGCACGAATAATCTTAAATGTATTTGGAATTATTCTATAAAATATGAGCCAAATTAAACCAGAACTTATTTCAGAATAAAGGTAAGAAGTTTACTATTAGCATATAGAGAGGACTTGTACATGTATTTGTAACTATTTTTTATACGAAAAACAGTGTAAGGCATTAAAACAGACGAGTTAGACCCAAAGTATTTTAAGATCAAATTCGTTTCAGGACTTTTTAAGACGATTGAGCTATGTCCGTCTGTCTGGCAGGCTGGCTGGATGGCTGGTGAGTAGGATAACTCGAGTAAACCTTAACGGATCGGTATAAAAATTTACCAGTATTAATGTTTTTTTTAAAACGAACTGATGGTATTGTAAATGGGCAGAATAGCCCCACCCTTTCTGGTACCTCCCATACAAAATTACATATTTTTGGATAATTAATATTTCTTTCATAACCTCCGAACGGACGATCGGAGAATATTTGAACTTCGTCAGTTTATTTATCTTGTAATTCTACATCAAATTACCTTTCCAATAAGGTATATAAATCCTCAATCGTAATGTGAATAATATTAAAAATATGCTCTGAAATATGTTTCATTTTTATAGTAATAAATCGTTGTCGTAAAAAGATGTGAATACGGTCCTTATTTCCGAGTATTACTATTGACCAAACATCAACTATTTTCCTCAAATTATTAAGTTCGACATCTTAGCTTTTCGATAAAAATAAATTATGGTGTAATTCGAACCTTTTTAAAAATGAATTATGGGCTGGCCTTACTCTACCATTTTCCACTGTGCGGTGGTGGACAATCTACTTTGTCGTCGATGATTGGCGTGATTTCGTCACTTATGCTGCCTTTAGGAAGGGGAAGAAAACGAAAGTGAGTCCGCCGTATTTGCAGCACACTCTGTGTGTCCGTGACCTGATTTCAGCCTCTGTCCTTACATGTGATGATCCTTGTTCCAAAACTTTTGCTTCTAACCATTTGGCTGAACTTTCAGGTTCGCCTCTATCCCTGTAATTATCGATATCCTGGCTCTCTTCCATAGACGCTTTTCCGCCTGAAGAGGCGTGTCTTTTCCCTCCTGTTCTCATTATAACGCTCCGTCACAGCACGTGCTTAGACATTTCGCGACATTTTTCATCATACCAGGCCTTGTCTGAGCGTGGTTTTCCATAATCCAGCACGATAATTACGGCAGTGGTCATAGAATTGGCACAATGCTGCCACCGTGTTTCACAAACATCAGAATAAGGGGGATTTGTCTGCAGTAATTGAGAGAGTTGTTGGAGTAGGCATTGGCTATCTCGTTGGTATGCAGCTTTGTGATGTCTGGCTTCCTTTGCGTTTAGCTACGAGCGTTTTTAGCCTGCGTAACTTGGCTGTCACTAGGTAGAGATCCGATTCAATATTTGCATCAAACACGCACGGATAAAGCACATGAGACATAACTTCCATCGATTTCCACGTGATCTATGTGGTTTCTTGTCGTTTGATCAGCCAGTATAATCTGTTTCTTATCACTTCCATGTTTTCTGCCGAAGGGAAGCTAATTAGTCTTAAAGCGTTTTTGAATGTGTTATTGTGTCGACTGAATATCCCGACTAATGAACCAAGACCATTAACCCTTCATATTGTAGCATTAAAATCTCCCAGAACAATTTTTACGTCAAGGTTAGGACAGTGAATTCTCTCTGTCTTTCTCCTCCGTCGGGCGAATACACAAATCAACGTGATGTAAAAATATGTCACTAAACGCGCGACCAGAGGTCAAAGTATCTTACGGTCTATGAAAAGTCGTTTGAGCCATGTCCGTCTGTCTGTCCGGCTGGTAAGCACGATAACTTTCGAAAGACGTAACCAAATGTTTTGAAATTTTGCACGAGTTAGAATTTCCCCAAAACTACTTACGTTATTGCAAATGGGCTACATTGCCCCGACCATTCTGGAACCTTCCATACAAATACATCATTCCGCCCGCTTTAGAAATCGAGTAATAATATCAATACACCCATCGGCATCGTACCCAAATTCTGTATTTAGTAAAGCTATAACAGAATAAAGAGGGACCGGCCGTGGCATAGTGTGAGAACAAGCGACTACCATGCGGGAGATCGCAGGTTCAAACCTGGCTCCAGTCATCTTAAAAAAAAAAGAAAAAAATAAATAAAATGTTCTTTCATTGTCGGCTCCCCTCGAATGTTGTTTGACAGCAACTTCGCAGTATTAAGCGTCGATTCAATCGTCGTGTCTAGTAAGAGCTTCTGAAAACAGTGACGTTCGCATTCGTCGATAAATAAGTAGGTGCCGTTAGTTGTGAATCTAAAAATAGAAAGCGTGTTATTCACAACAACGCGAGAAGCTATCCCATACCTCATTCATGGGGTGCAAAGGGAAATTAAGTTTTTTTTTATAACAGGATAAAGTTTTGGAGAAAAAATTAAAAGGCTAGCCACGCCCCTTCTGGTACCTTCCATACAAATGTACCATCCCGACCACTTTAGAAATCGAGTAAAAATATCAATATACTAGAAAAGAGGGTAAGGGTATATGTAAGTCGGGTTTCCCGTCTGAAACTTTCTTACTGGTTTCTAGTGTATTCACCACAAAAACCAGAGAATGTTTACAAATCGACCACTGTTCTCCCAACTTATAGAACACTTCGTCAAGTTTACGGTGCACATAATCGTCCATCTGAGCAACTAATACGCAACACTATGGATCGATTCATGACCCCATTTACTCTTTTGGATAATATTCATCATTATCGAGTCCATACCGTGCGTACAGAACAAGCCATCGCCGCTCGAATTTATCGATCCGACGCCGTTCGCAGCAACACAGTCTCTTCCCATCCACTGCTTGGAAAATTTTGAGGAAAGTTTTTGACCTACAATATATAAGATGCAAATGGCCGTAATGGTTACATTTTGACAACGCAGATGGTCAAATTAGACAACACTGGTAATCAAAAATCTGACAGCGCAAAAATCAAAATTTGACCACATCCGTTGTCAATTTGCATCGGCGTTCAGCTTTGGAAAATATTCCAGTAGTATCATTATCTATATATATAAAAATTAAATGGTCCACGTATGTCACACCATCACTTGAGAATGCCTGGAGCGATTTGGCAGATTTTTCTTTTATTCGATTCTAAATTTTCCGTAGATTGTTTGTGTTGAAAAAAATCAAATCCAGGTGGCGCTAAGGTGGATTTATATGGAAAATTTGAATGCATGTACCAATTCAACTGAAATTTAGAATGGATATTCATTTGATCATGAGAAAACATTTTATGTACAAATGGACCCGGTAGGTGGCGCTGGGGTCGGTTTACAATCAAAATTTTAACGAATGGGCCAATTTAACAGAAATTCAGAATCTACGTTTGTTTGATTATCAGAAAAAATCGTATGTACAAATGGACCCGGTAGATGGCGCTAGGGTGGATTTATATTGAAAATTTTAATGCATGTATCAATTTAACTGAAATTTAGTATTTATTTTTGTGGAACCTTGAGAAAATTTTTTTGTATAAATTGTCCCGGTAGGTGTCGCTATGATGGAATTATAATTTGGCTGGGGTTGAATTAATTCGAAAATTTATATATGATTTTTTTGGCATGAGAATATTTTGAATATCGACTGTCCGATTTTACTTAAACTTAAAATATATGATTTTTTTGGCATGAGAAGATTTTGAATGTATGTTTGGAACCAGTTGCCGGTGTTTAGCTTATGATACACTTAATTTTTGGAATGTCATTTAGTCACTTTTTTAACATAATAGTTATTCAGAAGTCTATATATATAAAAAAGATGTACATTTTGATGTCACCACTAATTGTGAAAACGGTTGACCCCATTTGTCCCAAAATTTCAGTCAAAGTTAAGGATTGCCTGTAGATGGTCACCCAGACTGCAAAAAGGCTTAAAGAAGAATGACTAACTTTTATAATGGTGCACTTCCTACTGAATTAGAGAGCTTCACAAAGTTGTTTTTCCGATTTCAAAATTTTAGGGGCAATAACGAAAATAGGAATAACTGTTGATATCACCCAGACCATACGGTTAATGGGGTTGCTGAGCTTAATGAATGCATTTTTGGAAATTCGTACTCCTTAGGATAAAAAGGTACAATCACCCAGTACACCAACGCTGAAAGTTATAGGTCAGTCAATCGGCTTAAAAATGTGGTTTTAGAATATTTGCCTATCAATAAGTAAGTTTTCATCCCATCATGGACGACACTGCTGATCCGTTTTAGCAATTCTTATAATAATATATAATAATTTTTAAGATATATGAATAACAGAATTTGTCCGGGAAAACCTCGCCCTTTAAATTGAAATATTTTAGAGGTCAAAAAAATAAACCAATAGTTTTTAGATTTCAACTACACTCAACATATTTTACAAAAATTTGGAGGCTGGACGAAGTCTGCCGGGCCAGCTAGTTGCAAATAAATCTAAGAGCTTTATATGTACCCATCTCTCCTTTTATGCCTTGTAAATACAATTTATAAGACTATTACCAGTTTTTAGCTATACCTTTAAAGCAAAGCTAAAATAATCCAAATATCCCGTCTTCTTAAAAATATTATTGACAGTAGTCAATTAGATTTTAATTATGATTTTATTTCAATTGAATACACAATTTTAAAAACGCTACTGAGCTGTTTTATTTCACATGGTGCTCAAGGACACAGGAAATACAAAAAAAAAAACAAAAACAAAAAATAGAAAATTACATTTTAATTGTAGCCTTGTGACTACCGTTCATATTACTTCTTTCTTAGTCGTTATGTTTGATTTCACTAATTACGTTCTGTTTTTTTTTTTGTTCGCGAAATAATCATTTTCATACGTATATGAAGCAAATATACTTTAATGCTCTGTAATTATATTATATGAACCTTGTAATTGTCATTGAAGTAAACAGTTTCACTGATGATTGTCTTGTCATTAACATTAGCACAAGAGAGTAAAACAGACAAAAAAAAACAACAAAAAGCAAAAAAGTTCAAATATTAAGTTCATATTTGAAATGATTTTAATTGACATACTTTTTTGTTTTTTCTTTAATCTAATAAAATGACTGACATATACAACAAATTAAAGGTCGACCAACAGTTGCTAGTCTACGACTCCTGTGTGTGTGTGAGTGTGGTTTGTTTTTGTGTTTTGCTTGTTTATTTTTCAACACCTGCGCGTGATAATTGCATCAAAGTGGATTTGCTAAATTTGAATAAATATATTTCGCAGAAACACTAATTAATGTTATGCGTGTTGTACAATGGGTGTGATTAATATATTTCCCACCAGAATTCTATTTAAGGCGTCGCAAAAAGAGTTTGTCGGAAGCCTTACTAGCATTTACAAAACAGTGTAGAAGTGTCAAGGATATATTTAAACGATTGAAGAAAGAATTATAAATTTTACAAATTTACAAAATTTACCTAATTTTAAAAATTTTAAATACAGTTTTAAAATATTCTACTATAAAAAAACTTACTATATTTTTGAAGCTCATTGGTAATCAGAATTGGTATTCACTTACATTTTTGACACTACACTCGCACACAATAAACAACAACAATTTCGCACTCTATCTTTTCACAAGAGAAGAACTTGAGTCCCAATATACTCTGCACCATTGCTTAGTGTAAACTTTAAATTTTCGTACGTATAAACACATCGAACGTTGCTACTTTTTACAGCCAGGCTTCTCCCTCTGATCCTTTAGAAGTATAAGTCGATAGCAAAGCGCAAATACAAACACACACACTCACACACTCTTTGTAAAGATCTCTCCCCCTTAAGCGCTATTCATCAATTAACCAATTTTCCTAATGAGTGCTACAAATCACTACGTATGTTTGTTGCAATTGACGAAGCGTAAAAAAAGGAGAAATGACAGCAGTAAGAGGGGGAAAATAAGGATAAATGTAGCAACTTTAAGAAAACTTTATGAAATTTTTATGAGTGCTTTCGAGAGTTGTTGTTGTTGATGTTGCTGCGGTTGCCGGGTTTTATAGTTAACAGTCATCGGCTGCATTATAAACTCCAATCAAATGTACGCACTTGAAATTTAAGTGAAGGTATATTCAAGGCCTTGAATGTAGTGGCCTTTATGTTACTTGGGAATGAATATTTCTTGTTTGGTTATATATAAAGCGATTTTATAATATGAATATGGGAATAACTATAATCTCTCTTTGGAGGTCTCCAAGCAGTTCACAACGTCCGATAGAACACGTGTTCCCCGAGCCATGCCACTGAACTTCCGTTCAGTGTTAGCAACTGTGAGCAGACGCAATGTTGAGTAATTGTAATGGCATACTGACACCGATGTGTCTTAGGGGCAGGTAACACAGTCTCTTTTAGTGGTTTTGGCTGCCCCAAGAAACTATAATCGAGCCTCTTTCTTTAAATATAAAATACTAGCTTTCCCGGCTCGCGTTGCTTCACCCGTACGTAAAATGAATCTTCTTACGAATTTAAGCAATACGGGTAAAATGCAAATGCTTCATAAGACGAACTAACACTCCATTTATGTAATTGTAGCTTAATCTCATCGGTCTGAATTACTGTACCGGTTTAGTCCCTTTTTATCTCTAAAAGTACGCAAGATTCGTATCGCACAACTAAAATGGACTGGTACTCCCTCTAACTCTATAGGAAGCATGCCTATATGCGATTACAGCTTTAGCCGTTTGGTGTGGGTGGTAGTACCAGGTTTATCCCTTTTCGGCCTTTCTACTTCAAAATGTTAGAATTTATAAAAACCCATCAGGAATCTGTCTTGTTCTAAAATATTCACTTCAATTTTTGCTACTATACCTTTAGCCGTTTAGTACCAGTTTCATCCCTTCGGCCGTTTTTACCACTAAATGGTAAGAATTTCGAAAACCCTGAACGCCTTGTTCTAGTTTCATATGGGCCAAGCTCAAATTATATCATTAGACGTGTGGTCTAGGCGATAGTAATATTTTCGATATTTTACCCAGAAATATCGGATTTCAAAGTAACCTTCAATCTAATTTGATAGTTAGCATGTCCATATCAATTTCTGCGATGATAGCATTAGCCGAGATGGTATAGTTTATCCCATATTGATCGTTTTTACCCCTAAAAGTACGAATTTCCAAAAATCCATTCTTAGCTGAAGTTTATTCGAAAACGGGAACAACAACCCAATGTTAAAAATTTAGATTCTATAGATTATAAAAATAATATTACAATAGTTATATTAGTACGACCTACATAACATTTTTTCCAAAAGGAGCTTGGCACCTCCCATTTCCCAGCGAGATGTAATCCCCCATGTACCATTTACATACGAAGCAATATTTATACCTTGAAAGACTCGTGAAATACGACCGATTGAAATTTTGGTTTGTGTGGGCGGTGCCATGCCCTTGTGTCTAGTTATGTTTTCATTTCCTACGAATAGTGCTACGCAGTGAAAATTTAATTGCAATCGGTCCATTAAAATCGCCCAGATAACGATTTTTCAAAAGGGGCGTGGCACCGCCCATTTTTCAGCGAGACGTAATCCTAATGTATCAATAACATATGTAGCAAATTTCATCTTCATACCTCTAATGGCTCTTGAGATATGACCGATTGAAATGTCTGTTTGTGTGGGCAGTGCCACGCCCCTTTGTCTAATTATGTTTTATATAGCCTACGATAGAGGTCCAATGGACAGTATCATTCATGAAAAATTCAATTGCAACCGGTCCATTTATTTGGCCAATATAACTATTTTTAAAAAAGGCGTGTGGCACCGCCCACTTTCCACAAACAAATTATTTTTTCTTATACGACCGATATACATACCAAATCTCGACTTCGTACCTATAATGGTTTAAAAGATACAGCCATTTTAAAATTCAAGTTGTATGGCCCGGGCGATGCCACGCCCAGTTTATCTCGTTGCAGTCCGAATTTCCAAAAATCCCTTCTTAGTGTGCGCCTACGTCATAAAAGAAACCTACATTCTAAATTTCACGGTTCTAGCTTTAGCCGTTTGGGCTGGGGAGTGATCAGTCAGTCACCCAAGCATTTTATATATATAGATTAAAATGAAAAAGATTAGATTAGATTAGATATAGATTAGTGAAACTTGGCTAAAACCATACGTTCCTTCAAAGAAAATTTCTATTGCTGGTTATTCGTGCTGTCGAAATGATCGTCCCAGTCAAAGAGGAGGTGGAGTGGCTTTATATATTTCAAAGTCAATGAAGTATAGAGTAGTTTTTAGGAGCGATAACTATGGTGTAGTTGAATGTCTGTTTGTTGAGTTGCTACTTAATGACAGAAGGGTACTCGTTGGTGTAGTTTATTTGCCACATGGTGGTTTTGAACTTTTTGAGAATATTGTATCTGACTTGCTTGTTCAATACCAGGATGTAGTTATAATGGGAGACTTTAATTGTAATTTATTTGACGCTGCAAAGTCATATAATGTACGTGAATCATGCAGCAGATTAAACCTGTCCGTTCGCCATAATTCTTTGCCTTCGCATTTAAATGTAGCTCATAATTCGACATCTCTTATTGATTTCTTTCTCGTTTCGTCGCCTAATTCAATTGTTCATTCTGGACAATTTATTTCTCCAGCAATTTCAAACCATGCTTGTGTTTACCTGTCAATGAATATAACAGTTAATAAACAGGAAACTTATTACGAATTTATTGACTACAAAGCTATTAGCTTAGAAACGTTGTCCGATTTTGTATTTTCTATAGATTTTTCACCCATATATTACATGATTGATGTTGATGCACAAGTTAATCACTTTATGACTTGCCTTTCTGAAATTCACTCAATATTCCCTCTTCGGAGAAAATGTGTTCGTAATGACAAGAATGTGTGGGTAAACTCCCCCAACATTTCATATCTCGCCTCTGTTCGTGATTTGGCGTATAATGTTTATTTAACGGACAAGACTGCGGAAAACTGGAGAATATTCTGTAAGGCGAGGAACAAATGTAAAACTGCAATCAGAAGGGCTAAAACGGAAGCGCACAGCTCTATGTTTAGAAATAAAACAACAAAAGAGATGTGGTGCTTGTTGACATCTAGTGGGTTTTCTACCACCAAATCCTACCCCGGCGATGTGAATGTAAATGAACTCAATGAAGTTTTTGTTCGTAACCAGTTGCAGTCAGATCATACTAATGTTTTAAATTTGCCGCATCGAGAAGATGGCTTTTCATTTCATTGTATTGAACTCTGTGAATTGGAGAAGGCTTTTTTAATGATTAAGTCTAATGCAGCAGGTTCTGATGGTTTTTCGTTAAAGTTTTTAAAATTAATTTTCCCACATATTTGTAGGCACTATTTGCATATTGTAAACACAATTTTGACCACCTCGCAGTTTCCTACCTCGTGGAAATTGGCAAAGATTGTGCCTGTAAAGAAAAAAGACTCAACACAATCTTCGGTTAGCTACAGGCCAATTTCCATTCTGCCTATTCTGTCCAAAATTGTGGAGCATGTCATGAAGACCCAAATAATAGATTATTTGGAAAATGGTTCTTTATTAAGCGATCATCAATGCGGATTTAGGAAGAATAGAAATGTAACGTCGTTGTTGCTAGGACTCACGGATAACATTCGAGACAATTTTGGTGGAAATAAACTTAGTGTTCTTGTGTCCTTGGACCTGGAAAAAGCGTTCGATAGAGTTGATTATAAACTTTTAATTTCTAAGCTTTTTCTACATTATGGCTTTGCCAACGACACATGCAGCTTAATTTTTTCCTACCTGATAGAAAGAAGTCAGTTTGTTTCTGTTGAGGGAAGAAGCAGTAACGTGCTTCGAGTTAAGAGTGGCGTGCCCCAAGGTTCTGTCCTGGGTCCCATTTTGTTCATACTTTATATTGATGACCTTTTTTCAAAATTAGATATGTGGTGTTATTCTTACGCCTTTGCGGATGACATCCAGTTGCTTTTTAAAGGCGATCATCAGTTTGTTGATGTTTTGCAGGGTAAGATTAATTATGTGTTGGGTGATCTGCGGGACTGGATGTTGGAAAACAAACTAAGTGTAAATGCTTCTAAATCTAAGGCCATGCTTTTTTCTAGTCGTCATATTCAAGATATTTGTGTAGTATATAATGGAATGAATATTAACTTTGTTCAAGACATGCCATGTTTAGGTGTCCAGTTGGATGATAAGCTGCAATTTGATAAACACATTAGTAATGTTGTTTCCAACGTCAACTATGGTTTAAGATCGTTATACACTACTCAGTTATCGCTCCCCTTCTTTGTAAAGAAACAATTAGTTTCTGCACTTGTTATGCCTTCTGTACTGTACTGTTTAGAAGTATATTCTGCTGCTAACCAGCAATTTATAAAGCTTATACAGTTAGCTGTGAACAGAGCTGTCCGTTACATTTATTCTCTCAGGAGACGGGTTCACATAACTCCTTTTGTAGTTAAATTCTTGGGATGTTCATTTCCTGCATTTGTTAATCAGAGGTTACTGTTGTGCTTTTATAAAATATTTACTAGCAGATGCCCCCTTTTTATGTTTACGTCTTTTAAATTTTGTAGCTCCACCCGTAGGAGGCAATTGTTTATTCCTAAGCTTTGCCATATCTCTGCGCGTTCTTTCAAAGTGAGGGTTGCTCGCATTTATAATACTTTACCTAATAATATCAAGCCTTTGAACGTATCGTTTGCCATGTTTCGTAATAGGATTCTACGTCATTTGCAGTCTACGGGTTTTTAGGTAGTTTCCACTACTACCTTCCCCAAAATTCTTGTAGTTTTGAATACAGGTGACAAATGTTTGTTGTTGCTGTGCTTTATAACAGCGATATATCATGTGTTTTGTATATATTTTTGTAATAGGGCAGAATTTTCTTTGGCATTTTTTTAAAGTAATTTTAATCATTTTATTAGTATCAGTAAAGATATGGTTAATATTTTTCTGTTTCTTACTTTTTTTTTTTTTTATTATAAAAATTCATAATGCACTTTTTCGTGAGCGGGTTAGGATAATTTTTTGTTTTTTTTACTATTTTTTTGGTTTTATTGTTAAATATTGTTCAATATATTTTTAATCAAAATAATTTTGTTAAATTTTAAGTATAATTGAGTAGTATTTACTTATGAATTTTGTAATTGACCTTATATTGGCCATGGGGCTTTTAATTACAAGATTAAATAAATGAAATGAAATGAAATGAAAATGAAAACTATTATGAAAACATAAAGTAAAGGAAAAACAATAACACCCACAAATGTTGACGACCCCCGCAAACGTTGTAAGCACCTCGATTTAAAGATATACACCTGGAATGTTCGACCTCTCTACAGAGATGGTGACAAATACAAGGCTGACATCACCACCATGCAGACGACGAAAGAAATGTGACATCTCTTACAGCTGATGTATATAAAGACATGAATTTGGATGTGGATTCATAGTCGGCAAGTGACTTTAACATCTGGCCTCGTGGTTCAATCCTGTAAGTGGTCTTATAGCGACTATCCACATCATTTTATGATGCATTCTATGCTCCTGGAGGAATATATTACCGCTTCCCAGCTAATGAAATTAAAATTTGGTGCTAGGAGATTTTAATGCTCAAATGGGAACAGTCCAGTCTTGGTTCAGCAGTCGCAAAATGCAAACTACACAATGACACCTCCGATAACGGATTCAAACTGGTTAGCTTTGCGTCGGCAATAAACGTAGTAGTGAGTGGAACTAGATTTCCTCATAAAGATATCCACAAGGCAACGTGGATATCCCCTGATCAAAACACAATATACCAGATTGAATACGTCGTAATCAGAGGAAGGTATACCTCAAACGTTATGGACGTGCATGTGATGTACGGTGCAAATATTGACTCGGATAACCGACCTAGTGGCAGCCAAGATATGCACGCGAACAAGTAGTTAGAAGAAAGAATACCTAAACTCAATGAAAGCTAGTCATCGCAAAGCCGCATACCACCGAAAAAGTCAATGCCTACTCCAACCAACTCTTTCAATTACTTCGAACCAACACTGCTTATTCTGATGTTCCCGAAACCCAATGGCAGCATATTGCGCATTCTATGACCACCGCGCACAGTATTACGGAAAACCAATCTCAGACAAGACCTGGTACAATAAGGAATGTCACGAAATATTTTAAGAAAAAGATGCTGCATACAGGGCAAAACTGCAACCCATGACAACGAGTGCAGTGATGGAGCGTTACAATGAGACGAGGAGGGGATGACACGCCTCTTCAGGTGGAAAAAGCGTCTTTGGAAGAAAAGAGAGAGCTAGGATATCGAAAATTACAGGGATAGAGGTGAAGCCCGAGGGTTCTACCAAAAGGAAAACAACAAAAGTTTTGCACCCAAGATCCCCACCTGTAAGGACGGAGACGGAGATCTGGTCACTGACATTTAGAGTATGCTGCAAATATGGAGGGAAGACTTTTGACCTCTTCTTCAGTGTTTGGGAAGCTTTTACAAGACATGCCGATTGACTCGACACTTATACTGCGAAGTTGTTGTCGATAACATAGATGACTGGAGCCGGGAATCAAACCACTATGCCACGGCCGGTCGGTAGCACGACAATTTCACGGCTTAAAAACAACAAAGCAGCGGAAGCCGAAGCACTGCCGGCAGAGCTTTTGAAAGCCGGCGCCGATGAGCTGGCAATGTGAATGCACTAATTCATAAATACGATTTGACAAAAGGAATGCATCCCCGATGATTGGAATCTGAGTATTCTATGTCCTGTGTTTAAGCAAGACGATCTACGTATGAGCACCAACTATCGCGGGATTAGCTTGTTACCCATCGCATATAAGATCCTGCCTAGTATGCTTTATGAAAGACTAAAGCTAATCCTAAACATCTTGGTTGGACCCTATCAGTGTGGCTGTAGAATTGGTAAAACCACGACCGACCAAATATTCACCCTATGACAATTCCTGAAAAGAAAACACAAGAAATGCAGATCGAGACTTATCATTGGTTTATCAATTACAAAACTGCATTCGACAGTTAGATTCGAGTTGATATGGCTGAGTTTGGTATCCCCGCGAAGCTGATACGACTTTGCGGGATGACACTGACTGATACGAAATCTTTCGTGAACAAAGGCACAAATCTAATAGAGCCATTTTCTACCAAGCGAGGCTTCAAACAAGGCTTAATGGCTGACACACATAGAAAGCGTTTATTTCTTTCCTCGCATCAAGCATATGTCAATTATTTTTTATAACAATCAAAGAGCAATGTGTACAAAAATTAAAAATTTTGTAAGAATCACAAGCATTGACATTTGAAAACAGCTGATTGTGAAGTTTATTTTGTGCAAACAGGCAAAAGAGCAACAAAAACTGTAATTTAATTGTAGGAATTCTATGATATTTGAGAAAAACATTGCGTATACGACAAAACTGATGTTCAATATTATGTTTACCGATAAACATATTATTGGAAAAGCGTGTGAAAATTGCCGCTTATGTGTTTTAGAAACTTCGAAGGCGAGGCTGATGCTTGCAGTGAAAGCATGACAGGAATGCGAGGCTTTCTATGTGTTTCAGCCTATAGTCTGACACCATCTTTAACAAAAGCCAAATGCTCGCGTATGCCGATGATATAGATATCATTGGCCGAGGACTGCGGGATGTTACTGCGGTTTTTTAGAGCATTGAGAAGCAGTCGGCAGATGTGTTTCTGGTGATAACTGAGAACAAAACCAAGTTTTTTGTTTTAACGAACAAAGAGTTCGCTCGTTTGGCACGCTGCGTAAACGTTTACAACTATAACTTTGAAGTGGTAGTTGATTTTGCCTACCTCGGCTCCGCCATAAACAAGAATAATAATGTCAGCCTGGAAATCAAGAGACGAGTATTGATCGCAAACCGCTGCTACTATACGCTGAGCAAGCGTTTTCAGTTAATCCTCTATCGACGAACGAAGATCCAACTCTACCAGACACTGATCCTACCTGTCTTGCTCTACAGCGCAGAATCCTGGGTAATGACGCAGGCGGATCAATCTGTTCTGGGAGTTTTCGACAGATAAATACTTCGCTTGGTGAGACGAAATATCTACGGAGCGCAATAGACCGAAGCGCTTGGAATACTTTTATAAGTGCGGCTACTGATAGATAAATTTTTTTTTCATACCTCATTCATGGGGTGAAAAGGGAAATTAAGTTTTTTTTTGACATGCGACTCAATTAGTCAATTATAAAGCTCAAGCACTTGTACTGAAATACATCTGAGCCCACTGAAATGTAATGATCTTGTATTATAACCCCCCCGACCTATGACCACAACTACAAACCAACAAATTTAAGTATATATTCACTAAAAATAAATCCTTAGCGATTTCGTAAACCCTATCCAACAACGCTGAGAACCTAACGCCGCCGCCGCCTTCGCCACATCAATGATGATGCCTTAGTTAACGCTTCATGAAACTTTAACTTTGTTTATAGCGGAATACTCGTAACATATGTTAACACTTAGTACGTGTATGTAGCAATATGTGTGCGAGTGTGCTGCTTTCATTAAAGTGATTTCTGTGTATGCGTCAAATTATACATGTACATTAGACCGTATCGCAAAAAAAAAGTTCTCCGTACACCAGCGAATATGAAACATAGTTCCAAGGACATTTCAAAAAAATTTTTTTTTATTTTTTTTGCCGAACGTAGGGGTCGCCTTTTTAGTTTTTTCGTTATATCTTCCATATTAACAGTCCGATCTTAAAGCTTGATACAGCGAATTTTTTGTCTCAGCGAGGCCAATATTTTTGCTCTTAGGTCCATCGACCTCAAGTGTACCGTTCTAGTACTTACCCCCCAAATCTAATTTCCTACCACCCTAATGTGACACCCTAATGATAGAAATTTATAGCTCGCAAAAAACCATAAAACTTTTGCGAAGAAAGTATCTCGATAAATACAGCACATCTATCTAAAAAATGCTTTTATAAACTCATTGTTGCCGATCGTAGGGGTCACCTTTTTAAATTTGTCATAGCTTCAGTATTTACATTCAGATATTAAAGTATGATATATCGATGTGTTTGTCTGTGGCAGACCAACTTTTTTAATTCAAAAGTCTTTGACCTGAAGTAACCTTTACATCATACCTCAAATTACACAACAAGGAATTAGCAACAAAAAGCAAAGTAAAATAATAGAAATTTTAGTCGATCATACCTCGACGTGATTTAAGTTGGCTATATTTTTGACGGCTCTCGGGCTTAGATAAAATGTGGCCCATGCGTTGCTTGTCGGTGACCGCCATGGCAGATTCATGTACTACATGAACAAAACCCTCGGCAAAGTATGAGTCACATTTGAAGTTTATAAACTTAACAACTTGTGGACCGAATATTTGACGAATGCATCCAGTTGCATCCATATAGCCATCTAAACGCACTATCGCATCCGTTATCATCGATAACAAAACATTTTAAGGGTGGACAAATTTTGTTAGTAGTAAAGGTAATTTGAGATCAAAGACTTTTGAATTAAAAAAAATTGGTCTGCCACAAAAAGGCATACTTTAATATCTGAATGTAAATACTGAAGTTATGACAAATTTAAAAAGGTGACCCCTACGATCGGCAACAATGAATTTATAAAAGCATTTTTTAGATAGTTGTGCTGTATTTATCGAGATACTTTCTTCGCAAAAGTTTTATGGTTTTTTGCGAGCTATAAATTTCTATCATTAGGGTGTCACATTAGGGTGGTAGGAAATTAGATTTGGGGGGTAAGTACTAGAACGGTACACTTGAGGTCGATGGACCTAAGAGCAAAAATATTGGCCTCGCTGAGACAAAAAATTCGCTGTATCAAGCTTTAAGATCGGACTGTTAATATGGAAGATATAACGAAAAAACTAAAAAGGCGACCCCTACGTTCGGCAAAAAAAATAAAAAATTTTTTTTTTGAAATGTCCTTGGAACTATGTTTCATATTCGCTGGTGTACGGAGAACTTTTTTTTGTGTGCCTGTAAGGTGATACGGTCTAATGTACATGTATGTGTGTGTGTGTGTGTGCACAAAAAAGTACAAGTACATTGAGGAAAAGAGGAGCGAAAATATGTACGGACGTGAACCGCATTAAACACTCCTCTAGTTGAGAAAGTGTTTGTTGCCAATTCGTTTTTGTTCATGTCGTTGTTGTTTTCAATTCTGTTTAAGTACAGCAGAACTTCTTGTAAAGCGTGAAATGATGACTGGTATGCTGGTGTTGATGGCGGCGCACTGATGAAAACTTTTTACACACTCTCTTGTGCGCTTCTTTGCAATTTGAAAATGCATTTTGTTGTTGTTGTTGCTACTAGTAGTTGTTTGCCATGTTGCTGCTGCCATTTGTGGGCTTTTCGGGTTGTGCAGAATCCATTTAATCGTTAATTTTCTTTTTCACTTTCGCAGAAACAAAATTAATTTGTTATAAATGAAGATGAAGAGAAGAACATTCGTAAAGTGAACTAATTACTGAAGTTTTAAGTTTTGTGTTGTTTTTCTTTTATTTTTTTTTTGTTTGATGGCAATTAAATTAATATTTTCTTAAACTTATTTTACGAGAGCGTAAGCGTTTGGATATTGAGTGTAAAGCAAAAATTTAAATAACATTAATTTGGAAATTTGCAAACTTTATAAATGATTCAATGATCGAAGGGTAACAGTTTGATATAACTATTAAATATCAATGATTTTGTGGGGAGCGACTGAGGTATGATGGTTGTAACACCTGACTGACTATCAAGCTGGTTTCGAGTCCTGTCACTGTTATTTACATTTCTTTGATTGGACATGTATACCAATCAATATGGAGGAAAAGATATTTCACCTTGATGTAGATAGTTGCCATTCGATTATAATGTTGAACCGCTAGACTAGATGTATAAGACCGTATTTAAACGAGGCGACTTTTGGTTGCGACACGAGCGACAAGGCTTGAGGTTGAGCATGAGAGGCGCTAGAAGCAAGAGGGGTAGCCAAGGTCGCTGTAAGTCTTCTTCCAATATTGAAGGCACCAAATTCGAATTGTACCAAATTCGAAGGACAACATTAAAGATGGATTCTATGACCGCTTCCCAGCCAATGACATTACATTAAAATTTTTCTCTAAGATGTTAATGCTAAAATAGAAAGGGAAGATATTCTTGGTTCAGCAACACCTTCGATATCGGAAGGTATACAAACGCAAATGAAGGTATACATCGTAAAGCGGCATACCACCTAGATAGCCAAGGCCTACTCTAAACAACTCTCTTAATTACTGTTAACAAACGCCCCTAATTCTGATGTTCCAGATACACAGTGGCAGCATATTGCACATTCTATGACCACTGTCTTAACGACTGAAAACCACGTTCAGACAAGCTCCGGTATGATGAGGAGCATCGTGTAATGTCTGAGGTAATGTATACAGCTTACAAGGCAAAACTGCAGCCAATGATAACGCGTGCGTCGACGGAATGAAGGAAACGCCTCTTCAGGCAAAAAAAAAACGTATATGGAAGAAAAGAGTATACAGGGATAGATGGTGCATCTTAACAATTCAAAGCTAAGGTTTTGGAAAATGGATCAGAACATATAAAGACAAAAATGTAAATCTAGTAACATGCTGCAAATATGGAGGGAACTTTTCCCAAAGGCACCATAAGTGACGAAATCACGCCAATCATCGACAATGGAATATCTTGCTCACTACCAAGCCAAAATGAGGATATACACGGCAATTGCAAGACTTTAATACAATAAAGTTGCGGGAGCCGATTGACTGCCAGCAGAGCCTTTTAAGGCAAGGTGCATGTACCAGCACATTAACACGATTTGTCAAAAGGAATGCATGCCTGTCCTGGGCTTAAGAAATGCAATACAAGTGTGTGCACCAACTACAGCAGGATAAGCCATTTACTTGTCGAGGGTGTATGTGAAGCTTAGCGAACCTGAACTGATACACTTTGCGGGATGATACTTCAATTTGACAGAACAATTTAGTCTTTAGACAAGAAGGCATTCTGTCATACGATCTCTTTAACATCATTATGGACATGATCATGCGGAAGACTGAAGTAAACAATGGTACCACTTTTAAAGAAAGTCTTATGCTGTTCGCTTATACCGATAATATAGATATCAATGACCGAGGAATGCATGATGTTACTGCGGCCTTTTCAAGCATTGAGAAGAAGTCGGCCGAAGTGGATCTAGTGGGTCCACAAAGTTTTCTGTTTCAAAGAACAAAAAGTCTACCTATTTGGGGCGCTGCGTGAACAGTGACAACTATATCTTTGATGTGGTAGATGAATTTGTCTACCTTCCGTCCAACGTAAACAAAAATAATAATGTCAGCCTGGAAATTAAGGGACATGTATAGCTAGCAAACCGCTGCTACTACTCGCTAAGACAGCGTTTTAATGAAAAAGCCCTATCTCGACGAACAAAGATCCAACTATACAAGACATTGATCCTACCAGTCTTGCTTTTCAGCGCAGACTCCCTTGTAATGACACAAGCGGATCAATCTCTTCTAGGAGTCTTTAAGGGAAATATAATTCGCAAAATATTTAAACGCATCAGCGTTAACGGCGATTACTATCGTCGAATAAACCATAAGCTGTATAACGACATCGACGTCGTCAAGCGCTTTCAAATAGACTGAATGTGCACGTTTGGACACAGAAGATTTGTCGTTTTTTTTTGCGAATTTTGACCGACCCGCAGAATGGCTACAACATTCGCAACATCTTATTTCTATATGATTTAGAGCTTATAACAAAAATATTCTTCTTCTTCTTTAATGGCTACAACAACAGAAATTTATTTATCAGTAGCCGCGCGTAGAGAAGTATTTGCGATCCGTAGATAATTCGTCACACCAAGCCTAGATAAAATCTCTTTCACCTGGTCCATCCATTGGAGTTTTGGTCGCCCACTACCGCGCCGCCCATCGAGTTTATAGCCGAAGACTTTTCGAGCTGGAACATTTTCATCTATTCGTACAACGTATCTAAGCCAGCGCATTCGGTCTATATGAATGCGCTTGACAACGTCGATGTCGTTGTACAGCTCATTCAGCTCACGATTCATTCGACAACGGTACTCGTCGTTAACGATGATGGGTCCAAAAATTGTTCGTAGTATTTATATCTCAAAAACTCCCAGAATAGATTGATCCGCCTGCGTCATTACCCAGGATTCTGCGCTGTAAAGCAAGACAGGTAGGATCAGTGCGTGGTAGAGTTGTACCTTCGTTCGTCGCGATAGGGCTTTTCATTAAAACGCTTACTCAGCGCATAGTAGCAGCGGTTGGCGATCAATAATCGTCTCGTATAGTTTTGTCCCCAGTCCCACTTCTGCCAACTGCCTCTCAATGCTCGAAAAGACCGCAGTAACATCCCGCGGTCTTCGGCCAATGATATCTATATCATCGGCAAACGCGAGCAGCATTTGGCTTTTGGTAAATATGGTTCCAGTCGTGTTTAATGCTGCCTAACGCATGATCATCTCAATTATGATATTAAAGAGACCGCATGACAGACTATCGCCTTGTCTGAATCCTCACTTGGTAGAAAATTGCTCTGTTAGATTTGTGCCTATTTTCACTCAAGTCTTCGTGTCAGTCAGGGGATACCGAACTCAGCCGTAGCATCTAATAGTTTCTGTCGTATCGGACTGTCGAATGCAGCTTTGTAGTCGATAAACAGATGGTAGGGGTCGATCTGCACTTCTTGGGTCTTCTCCAGGATTTGTCGTTGTGTGAATATCTGGTTGGTCGTGGTTTTATCAAAAATATTAATATAACAAAATAATATACAAAAATTATAAAAAAAACATGTCACTAACAATGTTGTCACCTTCACAGCTTCTTGATTTATCGTGCCATATAGTCAGGTACCATTTTGACGCAGTCAGTGCGTTTTACTGTACACCATAAGGTACTAAAATAATATTTCATCGAAATGTTCCCATCTGCAAGTATTTATGTGCCAGTTATTGTCGCCCCCTTCGAGAACGAAAAGCCAATACAGAATGGTTTATAACTTATGTGCGTGAAAGTTGCACTGCTTCAAAAAAATCGATGGCAGAAATCTTCTTGTATGGTTATATATAAATGTATCAAGTAGTATTTGTTAAAGTTCGTCCCGTGCCTTTCATCTCTTAAAGTATTTAAAGGTTTAAATGCTAAACTTTTCAATATAATAATTTTAGGGTATTGTTGCGGTTTGTTTCCTGTGTTGTCTGTTTTTTAGTTTTATTTTATGACATTTTTATTTAATTTATTGGAAAGAAGACCTCAAAGCGCGAGTGCGACAAGCTGCTGGTGGAGGAGAATATTTGGGTCAAGTGGCAATGTTTGAACTGTTATCAATTATAAAGGTTAGTTATATTGTCGTACATCATCATATTATAAAATTTTCTATGAGGATGGGGAAAGCATCCACTGTTGTTTGTTATTTGCAATACAGACAAATAAATATGCTTAGATATATCTCTCCTGCCACTTTGACAAATTCAACAACAAAGGGTTGCCAGAGTTTTAAGCGTTTCTATATGTTCTATTCGGATACAGCAAAAACAAAATATTTGTCTTTGCATCACGTTAAGGATATATGGAAGAGCTATGCAGTAGAAATGTGGCACAAAATACAATAATTAACACCCGAAAGATATAATAACATTCCAACTTAGTTTTTCTACACTAAGTTCTACTAAGAATATTTAAACTTAAAAAACTTAATTTCCCTTTGCACCCCATGAATGAGGTATGAGATAACTTCTCGCTTAGTTGTGAATTAACACAATTTCTATTTTAGATTCGCAACAAACGTCACCTGCTTGTTTATCGACGAATGCCAACGTTACTGCTTAAGAAGCTTTTACTAGACATGCCGATCGACTCGACACTATACTGCGATGTTGCTGTCGACAACATCGAGTGGACCGACAATGAAAAAAAAATTAAGATGACCGGTTCCGGAAATCAAATGACAGATCTCCTGCATGGTATTCGCGTGTTCTAACCACAATGCCACGGCCGGCCCAGAACAAATTTAAATTTTGAAAACCTACAACCTCTTCAAAACATTAGTAATAAAAGATTAATTTCCAAATGCTACTACAGCAAATCAAAACTCTGGCAACCATGACATTCTTCCATATGCACTCCTGCCCCTCTATATACATTGGAATGTTTCATACAAATGACACTGAACAAGCACACTGCTGCCGTATGGCTGCGTATTTGTTTTGAAATATGAGTTCTATGGTGTTTTTTTTTTCTTTGAATACCATTTTCCTAGCTGCCGTTGTTATAGCATTTTCGAGGCGAATATAACATAACATTGATTTAAAACTTTGCCAATAAATCAACCAAATGGCATTTTCATTTAATACTCTTCCCGGTGTGACAGCCCAAACCACTCACTTTGGTCCTTTTGCATACAGAGCAGAAAGGCCAAGAGAGAGAGAGAGAGAGAGAGATGGATGGATGGAAAGGGAGAGCATGGCTGAAAGGATATGGCTTTCATTCATTTTGTTTGAAAGTTTTTTCCTGGTTTTTTGTTATACTCGTGGGCTCACATATTCACGGAGCAAGTGAAAAATGTTCTTATTGAATTTTTATCTTTGAAAACATTTGCTGTCAATAGCCATAGCACTGAGTTGTTTTTAAATACAAATCAGAAAAAATAGGTTATTTACTCAAATCTTGTGAATATGCGTGATTGCTTTAAGGGTGTTTTTACCATCACATTCTGTTATGGTATTTCGAGAGAAATTTTACTAAGCTTGTTATCATACCTTGTACAGAAAATGCCGATAGTGGGTTATTCCATAAACTAGATTCGTTGTAAAATAAAATTGTATTTGATATTCCAAAGTTAAGTTTTAAGTGGAATATTACCTTGTCCTTCCTATTTCGTAGCAG
>CAXIUB010000050.1:0-25684 GCA_964034835.1 Muscina levida | reverse complement strand
AATTTCAGTTTATGCCTGGTTATATGGTTTGACTTCGGTTTCTTAAATTTCAGGTAATTAAAATTTCCACATTGCTTAGCAACTCTTGAAAGTAAGCCATGCTATAAAAAGAATGCTAAAGAGAAACTGTTTTCTTCAAATTTTATACGCCCTCTAATGCATATTACAATAACTACCCCTCCGCTTAGCTACCCAAAAGAAATGTATATCTAATTGGCTTTCATTACAAAACCACTACCCCTCCAGACATACCCTATTGTAAAACAAACATTATTGTATAATAATAATAATCAAACTGACCCTTTTTGTAATCCTATCGTATAACTATAAAATCCAAAAATATTTATTCAAGTTATTCCTAAAATAGCAACGTAAATATAGTACTACGTAAGCTTTAGTATTAAGCTATTTGTATACATACCAGATTATGCATAAATAAATAAATTAATTTATAGTAAAATGAGAAACAATAAAAAATATAACGCAATGCAAAAGTCAACAGAAAATCAAATGGGTAGAAAGGGGCGATATTGTGTATAAAGTTAAAAAAAAACGAAAACAAAAATAAAAAACAAAATGACATACAACTTTAAGCGGTTTAGTATGTAAGTAAAAAAACTAGTAAATTAAAATAGTGTTATGAATACAACTATACAATATGAAATATCAAAATCAAATATAACGAAATAAAGAAACAACTATAGAAAGATTTTTGAAAATAACCAACAAGGGTTTTTGTTTTTTGAATTTAAATGGTTGCTGTGTATGAAAGTAGGTAAGTACAGTTTGAAAATAACTGACAACTATTTGGCTTTCTAAATTTTTATGATTGCTATGTATGATAGAGGTAAGTACAGTCAAAATTTGTGTTTTTTGGAATTTTTAATTTTGAAAAGAAATCTCTGGTATACAAATATTAATTTCTTTGTTGGTGGTTTAGTACGATTTTAATAAAAAATTAAATAAAAATTGGCTTTTTTAAAATATCCTCTGCAAAAATTAAATTACAACTTACATTATTTTTTGTAAAGTGTGATTAATTTAGAACTAAACTGGCAAATAGGATGAAAGCTGAAATTACCAAAGGTGTCAACGGAAGAGGTATCCATTAGGTAGGGTCGAAAACAAAATATTTTTTTTCATTCTTTTTACATAAAAAGAAGAAAAATTTCGCTAATGAGGCACAATTATGCTACTCCATATATATCAAGATAAGTCTTGTGGCAGTGCTATGGTTTTAATAATAACCATACGCTCATTGCATCTGGGAAACATTATTACTCATACGTAACAGTTTTTAGAAGTATTTCAAAGCAATATAGACATATACAATGTAATTAATTCAGAGGTTTCAGCATTTCTTTAGCTTTTTTAATAGACAACGTGTGACTGGAGCAAACCTCTAACATTACATTTTTCAATATTGCTTGACATTTTGTTCTGAAGAAATTCATACTGCACTAACATTTCCAAATTATTCTACTGCATATAGAAAATTAGAGTTCTGCCAAACCCTTTTTTCGTACACTTCCCACAAGTAATGATGCGCATAATCGACCTACATCCTAGTCAAATAAATATTGACATTAAGTAAACTTCTTTCTGTAAAGTCTAAAGTGTGATCCATTTAGAACTGGTGAATAAAAAGCTGAAAAAATTTCGCTATGAAGGCATGATAATGTTACTACATATATATCAAGGTAAGTTTTGTGTTAGTGCTATGGTATTTATAATAATCATACGTTAATTGCATCTGAGAATCATTATCACTCATACGTAGCAGTGATTAGGTGTATTTTAAAACAATATAGACCGCTAAAACTTGAATCATTTAGATGTTTCTGCTTTTCTTTTGCGTTTTTAATAGACCACAAGTAAATAAGATCAACCTGTCACATTACATGTTTTTTAATATTGCCTTACATTGTGTTCTGGGGAGATTCACAATGCAACAACACCTCCTAATTATTCTGCGGCATACAGCAAATTAATGTTCTGCCAAAACCTCTTTTCGAGCACTTCCCACAAGATATGGTATGCATAATCGAACATAGAAGCCCACTGCAGACACAACCATCCCAAAATTTTAGTCCCAGTGTAATTTATTGGCTGAGACGCGATTTAAATTGCAGCTGCAGCTAAGATTATGGCGAAAGATTGATACCAATACAAAAAACTCTGTGCGCAATATCTTGGCAAACTCTAGGCCAGGATCTTGGTTTTAAGTCCTACAACATCCAACGCATTCAAATCTAAGGCCGCCGAATTTTAATTTACCCACTAATTTCGTCGATGGGCTACAAAAGAGTGACAGAAATTTTGACCTTCCATATGGACCACTTTCGACCAACATTTTAAGAAAATAATATTTCAGAACTTAATGCCGGTGACAGTTCTTTCAGGTCATAGTATAAATTTAAACATACAATTTAATCTTAAGTACTTTGTTTAATACGAGAAAACAAAGGTTTTAAATGAATCACTCGTATTTCTGTCCAAAACTATTTAATTTTACGTATGAGTAATAATTTGTCACGAACGGTGTTGATAATAATCATACGTCTATGTGCATAAGTGGTGTTTAAAAAAAATAACAAAATTGCTCTCTTTGATGTAGTTAATGGTCTCGGGGAGTCATAAGAACATATTTCCTCAAAACCCATCATTGACGAGCGCCTTTGCACCATGATAACGCACTTATATTTACCTAAAATCGCATTCAGTGATCCCAGAAAACATTTTGTCTCAGCTTGGTATAATAGCTTCATATCATATCATTAAAGGTGGTATGGATTAAAGGTTATGCAGATTAGAGGGACTAAAAGTTTGAGCTTCCAACTGGATCACTTTCGACCACCATATTAAGAAAATGATACTTAAGAACTTAATGTAAGGGACTGTTCTTTTAGATCATAGTAAAGATTAGGACATTTCATTATATTTAAAGTATTTTCATAAGTATAAGAAAACAAAGGTTTTAAATGAAACACTCGTATTGCTGTCCAAAACTATTTAATTTTACGTATGAGTAATAATTTGACACGAATGGTATTGATAATAATCATACGTCTATGTGCCTAAGTGGTGTTTAAAAAAAAATAACAAAATTGCTCTCTTTGATGTTGTTTCTGCGGTCGGGGAGTCATCAGACTATACTTCCTTAAAAACTTTGAATGACGAGCGCTTTCGCACAATAATAACGGACTTCCATTTGCCTAAAATCTAAAATCTCAACAAGTGGTGCCGTAGCACACTTTCGCTCGGTATAATGACTTCATATGGCATCATCAAGGTGAGCATATAACATCGCGTTTTGAGTCTGTCTTATGACACCTTGATAACACTTCAGGATATTTTCTTGTTGGTTATAAAAATTCGATAGTTTTTCCGGAAAAGGCAGCTATGATTCAAGATTTAAAGGTCAACATTTGCGGTCTAGTTTACGAGAAATCGCTGGTAATGCTGATAAGAGTGACTGAAAGTTTAACCTTCCAAAAAGGCCACTTTCGACCAACATTTTAAAATAAATCATCTCAAAAACCTTAATGCCAGGGGTCGTTCTTTTAGGCCATAGTAAATATTTTAACATCCAATTACACAGTACAACACATGATTTGCCAACTCAATTCTGTGAACTGTATGTGAAATTAGACCCAAAAAGAAGAATTTCTGCATCATTCGTTTTGTCTTCTTACCTGCGATTTGAAGTTAGTATCGATTTGAAGTTAGTACTATCGTATAGGGGAATTTATCACGTTTTAGGCCCTGTTGTTTGACATAGCTCGACAACCACTAGCCCAATTTAGTTGAAATAAATTTTAAAAATTAAGAATTACAATTCCCTTAATCTGTTCATATATTGTTTTCCTATACAAGTAACACTTTCGAAGTTAAAAATGAATGTATGAAGGGAAAAAATTATTTTTTGCCTAAAAATTGAAATTTTTTAAATTTTAATTTTTTAAAATTTATTTCAACTAAATTGGGCTAGTGGTTGTCGAGCTATGTCAAACAACAGGGCCTAAAACGTGATAAATTCCCCTATACGATAGTACTAACTTCAAATCGATACTAACTTCAAATCGCAGGTAAGAAGACAAAACGAATGATGCAGATATTCTTCTTTTTGGGTCTAATTTCACATACAGCACAGAATTGAGTTGGCAATCAATTAACTGAAAAATGTTGTACTGTGTTATATTTGAAATGTTTTGTTTAATTCGAGAAAACGATGGTTTTAAATGAATCACCCTTATAATAACAATATCGTTTTGTACGTATGAGTAATAATTTAGCACAAATGCTATTGATAATAATCATACGTCCATGTGTGTGGTAATATTTAAAAAATTACAACAATAAGACAAATCTTCTTCGTTATTTAAAGTGTAAGTTATCAAAAGTTGGATGGTACAACCAGACCATCTTAATAAAAAAATTCTCCGAAAGAGGTCAATGTAAGAGGCTATTCTTTTATAGTAAATATATACGATATTCTGACATCCAGATATATTTTAAACGTTATGATTAATATAAGTAAACAAAACATTTAAATGAATCACTATTATTAAAAAAATAGTATTAATAATACTAATCTATTATGATTCAAGGTTTGGAGGCTACAATTATTCGCAAGATACCATTGCCTTGCTAGAAAAAGTTAGCGAAAGTTGGACTCTTCCTAGTAAACAATTGCGGCCAATATTTTAATGATATTATGTTTAAAAAGAAAATGCCATAGACAGTTCTTACGTGTCAGTGCAAAATTTCTTATATCAAATTTTACTTTAAGATTTTTAATTTAAATTGAAATAAAAGGTTTTAAATGAATCATCTGTTATTCAGGGTTTAAAAGTGGCATACGATACGTATGAGTAATATCATCATCAAATGGTTTAGTGGAAATGGTATTAATAATACTCATACGTCTTAGAATACAAAGTCATTAAGTGAATTTTCGTAGTAAACAATTGAGACCACCATTTTAATAAAATTATATTTAAAAAGAAAATGCCATAGACTGTTCTTACGAGTCAGAGTAAAAAATCTAATTTAAAGAAAATTAAATTAAAAATTAAAAATTCTGACATCCAGACATATTCAAAATGTTATGATTAAATTAAGAAAACAACAGCTTTAAATGAATCACTTTTATTTTTGCCCAAATCAATATATGTAAAATTGTATAATATAAGTGTCTAATAATTTAATACAAATGGCATTAATAATACTAATCTTTTACGATTCAAGATTTGGAGGCTAGATAGAGATTAGTCGCGTAATTTGCGAAATGCCAAAGGCTTTGATGAAAAAAGTCAACGAAATTTGGTCTCTACCTAGTAAACAATGGGCGGCCACCATTTTAGTGAAATTTTGTTTAAAAATGCCACAGACTGTTCTTACGAATTAGAGTAGAAGTTCTTATATCAAATTATACTTTAAGAATTTCATTTAAAATTAAATAAAAGGTTTTTAATGAATCGTCTGTTATTCAGTGTTTAAAAGTGACAAACGATACGTATGAGTAATATTATAAACAAATGGTTAGGTCGAAATGGTATTAAAAATACTGATACGACTTATTACTTATTAAGTGGTTGTTAGAAAGAGTATAAAGACACATTCGCGAGATACTAGTAGCTTTGCTGGAAAAAGTCAACGAATGTTGGACTAACGAAATAATGCTAAAAAAGACAATGCCATAGACCGTTCTTGCGATCCTGAGTTAAAGTTCTAATATCAAATTTTATTTTAAGAATTTTACTTAACATTGAAAGAAAAAGGTTTTAATGAATCATCTGTTATTCAGGGGTTTAAAAATAACATACGATACATATGAGCAATATTATCAACAAATGGTTTGGAGGAAATGGTATTAATAATACGCATACGCCTTATTACTTATTATGTGGTTGTTAAAAGGCGTAGAAAGACACATTCGCGAGATACCAGTGGCTTTGCTGGAAAAAGTCAACGAAAGTTGGACTCTTCCTAGTAAACAATTGCGGCCAGCATTTTAATGCAATTATATTTAATTTATATTTGGGGAATGGGACTTTGCCCAGAGGCTGAAAGTTACTGATTGTCACTTATCACCTTATCACCGCCATACAGGAAATGAGATGGACGGGACAGGGATGCACACGACGAAAGAACTGTGACATCTTTTACAGCTGCCATGCAGAAAGACACGAATTTGGATGTGGTTTCATAGTCGGCAAGAGACTTCGACACCTGGTCTCGCGGTTTAACCCTGTAAGTGACCGAATAGCCAACATTCGCATCCGGGCGAAATATTTTTACATCACGCTGATTTGTGTACACGCCCCGACGGAAGATAAAGACGATGAGATTAAAGATGCATTTTACGAGCGCCTAGAGGAAACATACGACCGCTGCACTGGCCATGACATTAAAATTGTTCTGGGAGACTTTAATGCAAAAATAGGAAGGGAAGATGTTCTTGGTCCATCGATCGGTAAATTCAGCCTGCATACCGACACGTCAGACAACGGGTTTAGGCTGGTTAGCTTCGCAGCGGGAAAGAACATGGTAGTTAGTGGAACCAGATTACAGCACAAAGATATCCACAAGGCAACTTGGCTATCCCCCGATCAAAACACCAAAAACCAAATTGATCATGTGGTAATTGATGGCAGGCATACATCTAGTGTCATGGACGTGCGTGTGATTCGTGGTGCTAATATTGACTCGGATCATTACCTGGTTGCAGCCAAGGTTCGCAAAAAATTAAGCAGAGCTAAAAACGCACGTAACCAAACACAAAGAAAGCTGGACATCGCGAAACTGCAAACCCCAGATATAGCTACTGCCTACTCCGACCAACTCTCCCAACTTTTACGACACAACGCCTCTACTTCTGACGAGATATAGCTACTGCCTACTCCAACCAACTCTCCCAACTTTTACGACACAACGCCTCTACTTCTGACGTTCCCGATACACAGTGGCAGCATATTGCGCATTCCATGGCAACCGCCGCAACAACCGTGGTAGGATATGAAACGCGGCGCTCAGACGAATTCTGGTACGATGAAGAATGTCGCATAGCGTCTGAGGAACAGGATGCTGCTTATATGGCAACGCTACAGCCAATTGTAACCCGTGCTGTTAGGGAACGGCATAAGAAGAAAGCAAAACGGGCGAGAGCTATTTAGGCGAAAAAAACGTCAGATGAAGGAACGGGAGAACGAGGATATTGAGCGATACAGGGATAGAGGTGAGGGCCGAAAATTTTACCAGAAAGTAAGAGCAAATGGATACGGTAATGGCCTCCCCACCTGTAAGGACAGTGATGGAAATCTGGTTGGTCACGGATACGCAGAGTGTGCTGCACATATGGAGAGAACCCTTCCAGCAACAGCTGGTCCCAGAAGGCAGCGCACGTGAAGTTATCACGCCAATTGTTGACGACGGCTTAGATTGCCCACCACCAAGTCAAGCCGAGGTAAGAAGAGCAATATCGCGGCTGAAAAACAACAAAGCAGCCGGTGCCGACGGTCTGCCCGCAGAGCTCTTCAAGTCCGGTGGCGAGGAGTTGATAACGAGCATGCACCAGCTCCTGCGAACGGTTTGGCTTAGAGAGTGCATGCCCGACGATTGGAATGTAAGCGTATTATGTCCTGTGCTGAAAAAAGGTGATCCAAGTGTGTGCTCCAACTACCGCGGGATCAGCCTTTTACCCATTGCATATAAGGTCCTGTCGAGTGTGCTATGTGAAAGACTAAAGCCAGTGTTATCCAACCTGATCGGGCCTTATCAGTGGGGCTTTAGACCTGGAAAATAAACAACTGACCAGATTTTCACACTTCGGCAAATCCTGGAACAGACCCAAGAGAAACAGATCGACACGTACCATCTTTTTGTCGACTATAAAGCTGCCTTCGACAGCCCGATACGGCAGAAATTACTTGAAGCCATGGCTAAGTTTGGTATTCCAGCGAAGCTGATACGTCTTTGCGGAATGACGCTGACTGACACGAAGTCTTCAGTGAAGATTGGCAAGGACCTTACGGAGCCATTCTATACCAGACGAGGCCTAAAACAAGGCGACGGCCTATCGTGCGATCTCTTCAACATTGTGATGGAGATGATAATGAGAAAAGCTGCAGTAAACACGAGTGGCACTATATTCAACAAAAGCCACATGCTACTCGCCTACGCTGATGACGTAGACATCATCGGTCGAAAACTGCGGGATGTGACTGCAGCCTTCTCAGGTATTCAGAAGGAATCAGCGAAAATGGGCCTAACGGTGAACGAGGACAAAACGAAGTTATTAGTTTCAACGAACAAAGAATCTACTCGTTTGGGAAACTGCGTGAACGTTGACAACTATAATTTCGAGGTGGTAAATAATTTTAACTACCTAGGCTCCGCCATCAACAAAGCAAATAATGTCAGCCTTGAAATCCGGAGAAGAATCCTGCTTGCAAATAAATGCTACTACGGACTAAGCAAGCGATTCAATGACAGAGCCCTCTCTCGACAAACAAAACTCAAGCTATACCAGATACTAATTCTACCTGTCTCAATGTATGGCTCAGAATCCTGGGTTATGACACAGGCGGATGAATCGGTTCTGGCGGTATTCGAGAGAAAAATACTCCGTAAAATATATGGGCCCATCATCGTTAACGGAGAGTATCGGCGTCGTATGAATCATGAGCTGTACGAGCTGTACACTGACATTGACGTGGTCAAACGCATTAAGGTGCAACGGTTGCGTTGGCTAGGTCATGTTGTACGCATGTACGAAAATGCTCCAGCTCGAAAAGTCTTCGACAATGAACTCGATGGACGGCGCAGAAGAGGGCGACCTAAACTCCGTTGGAAAGACCAGGTTACTGAGAACCTTACAGAACTCGGTGTGACTAACTGGAGAAGAAGCGCAGAAGATCGAGGCGCTTATAACATTTTTCTACGTGCGGTATATAATCCACTGGGATTGCATAGAAGTACCAGCTAAGTAAGTAAGTAAGTATATTTAAAAAGAAAATGTCATAGACCGTTCTTACGAGTCACAGTAAAAGTCCTTATGTAACATTTTATTTTAAGAATTTTACTTAACATTAAAAGAAAACGGTTTTAATGAATCATCTGTTATTCAGGGTTTAAAAATAACATACGATACACATGAGCAATATTATCAACAAATGGTTTGGAGGAAAAATGGTATTAATAATACTCATACGCCTTATTAGTTATTCAGTGGTTGTAAGACAAGTATAAGGACACACTCGCGAGAAACCAATGGCTTTGATGGAAAAGTCAACGAAAGTTGGATTATGTTTAATAAGAAAATGCCATAGACCGTTCTTACGAGTTACAGTAAAATTTCTTATATAAAATATTTGTTTAAGGATTTTATTTACAATTAAAAAAAAAAAGACATTTAAATGAATCACCTTTCCCGGCTCGCGTTGCTTCACCCGTACTTACAATGAACCTTCTTATGACTTTAAGTAATACAGGTAAAATGCCAACGCTTCATGTGATTATAGCTTTTCCCATTCGTCTGAGTGATTGTATCGCTCTAGTCCCTTTTTATCCCTAAAAGTACGAATTTTAAAAGATATATTCTTATCGGCCAACTAAAATGGAATTTTGAAAAACCCCATTTGACAGTTCTCTAATTCTATAGGGAGCAATTCTATATACATTTTCGTACCTCTACCTTTAGGTATTTGATTTAGGTGATATCATTCGGTATTTTTACAACATATGAACGAATTTTAAAATTACTTTACATAGCACAATTTTTGAGACTATACCTTTAGAAATTTATTACCAGTTTTATCCCTTAACATTACTAAAACGTAAGAATTTCGGAAACCATCCTTGCTTCGTTCTAATTCCATAGGGAGAAAGCCTATATAACTTATCATGATTACATTATTAGCCGTTTCGTCTGGGCGATAGTAACATTTTTATGCCTTTTCAGTCCTTTTATCCTCTAAAAGGTTAGAATTTCGAAAACCCTCCTGGCTTCGTTCTAATTCCATAGGGAGCAAGTCTATATAACTTATTATGATTACATCATTAGCCGTTTGGTCTGCGATAGTAAAATTTTCATCCCTTTTTCGATTTTTTTTGTCGATTTTGATAGTAAGCATTTCCATATTAATTTTTGCGATTACCTTATTGATAATTTTTAACCCATAAAAGTACCAGTATCCACAAATCCGTTCTTAGCTGACGTGTACTCGAAAAGGGGAACAACCATCCCAAATCTCATCATCCTATCTACACAGTGGACAATTTTAAATATATTGATTATAATAGTATTATTACAAGCATTTCATTAATATGACCGACATAAAAATTGTTTTAAAAGGGGCGTGGCACTGCCCATTTCCCAGCGAGACGTAATCCCCCATGTACCATTTACATATGTAGCAAATCTCATATTCATACCTTTAATGGCCCGCGAAATATGACCGATAGATATTCTGGTTTGTGTGGGCGGTGCCACGCCCCTTTGTCTAAGTATGTTTTCATGTAGCGTTTGATAGAGACCCTACGGATAGTACTACACAGTGAAAATTTTATTGCAATCGGTTCATTTATTTCATATTTCGCCCAGATAACGATTTTTTCAAAGGGGCGTGGCACCGCCTATTTTCCTGCGAGACGTTATCCTCTTTATATCAGTAACATATGAAGGAAATTTCATCTTCATACCTCTAATGGCTCTTGAGATAAGACCGATTGAATTTCGGTTTGTGTGGGCGGTGCCCTTTGTCTAATTATGTTTTCATGTAGCCTATGATAGAGGCCCTATGGACAGTATCACACAAAGAAAATTCAATTGGAATCGGTGTATTTATTTAGCCAATATTACTATTTTTAAAAAAGGGGTGTGGCACCACCCACTTTCTACAAACAAAGTAATTTTTCTTATGCGACCGATATAGGTACCAAATCTCGACTTCGTAACTATAACGGTTCAAACGATACAGTCATTTTAAAATTTCAGTTGTATGGGGCGGTGCCACGACCATTTTACCCCCTTTCAGACCGTCATAAAAGAAACCTAAATTTTAAATTTCACAATTCTAGCTTTAGCCGTTTGGTCTGGGGAGTGATCAGTCAGTCACCCAAGCCTTTTATATATATAGATAAATACGTATGAGTAATATTATCAACAAATGGTTTAGTGGAAATGGTATTTATAATACTCATACGTCTTAGTATTTAGTGGTTGTTACCAGTAACGAATTGCTAGACATTCTGATTGTCGCTTAACATAATGTTGTTTAAACAGTCGACAAATCCGTATAAGTCGAAACTCTCTATAACGAATTCCAAGGGACTGGATATTTACTTCGCTATAAATAAAATTCGCTATATAGAAAAGAAAAACAATTTTGTTCATTTTAACATATTTTATTTGTAGTAGTCAGTTATTTTGGTTTGAAGTAAATTTTTCCACTTTTCTTCTTCAATATAATTTTCTAATTCATTTAGAAAACTAAACCCAGTACGTATCGCGATATGCAAAGGCAAACTGATAGCGACTGCAAGAAATGTGAGAGATGGTAATGATTCCAGTTGTCACTTGCATAGTTCGGTGGTTCCCCAAAATACACTTTCAACTGTAAATAAACGATTCAAAGCATCAGCCTCTGCTTGTGCGTTGTGAAAGCAACAAAGTACACACAGAGCAACAATAACAACACCAATTACACACAACAAAGCGACGTCGATTTATTTTTTGTGTGGGTAAATAATAACGAAAAATTATTTGTATAAATTCGTTATATGGAGATTAAAAATGCTTCAATCTTGAAGTTGCAGTCGCAAAAATCCTTCGTTATAAGAAAATATTCGCTATAGGGAAATTCGTTATATGGAGATTATAATACACTCAAAGTAGACCTAAAACACAGTGTTCTTAAAATTGCTTCGCAATTAAGAAAATTTCGTTATATAGGAGTGCGTTATAGAGAGTTTCGACTGTATATGAATGTTAGGAGAATCTAAATAAAACTGAGACGCCTTTAAGATTTGCTAAGTTTAGCTGGTAGTTTGCTGTGGTTAATCATACCAAACATCTCTTTATCAGTCTTCGACTAGCACTCAACGTGATCGGTCAACTTTTCTCTCTACTTTCTCGCGCAAAGAAATTGTTTTGTGATTCTAAAGTAATAGATATTTGTCGTATTCCAGTCGTTTCTTTTCTCTCTTTTCCTCCCGCATACAACAGTGTGAATAGAGAAAACAACAATTTAGTGATAATATGCCGTCCGGGCCCCCCCTTATAGGGGATAACCGGTTTGCTCTTCTTGCAGATCGGAGTCCTTAAAGCAAAAGAAAAAAAAGAAATAGAGGTGAAGCTGTAAGTGATTACCCCTCTCTCCTAACTCCGAAAGTGTCAAACCCTAAGTATGTAATTGTCAGTGCACTTGATGGCAAAAAACCGCTATCAGAATATTCATGCTTTGCAGTACACCTTATCAGTAAAAACATAATTTCAATATCGCAATAACGCGACGGTAAACTACTTTTGCTTGTTAAGGATTTCTCAACGGGTAAAAAATTTATAGATTCGAAAAGCTTAGTTGGAATGTGTGAAATTTCATGAGCAGCTTAACTTCACAAAGGGCACTATATATGCACCCTACCTTTCAAATATTCCAAATGAGGAAATTATAAAAGAACTTAGTTCTCAAGGAGTTGTCGATGTTTATAAGTTTGAAAGAACAATTGAAGGTGTGAAATCTCCGTCAGGAGTTTTGTTAGTTACGTTTGATTTGTACAATCTTCCTGAGACGCTAGATATCTCTTGGTATAAGGTTAAAGTACGTGAGTATTTTCCAAACCCTTTGAGATGCAAAAATTGCCAATTATTGGGGCACACCCAAAAACGTTGTAAAGCTTCTGCATCATGCGTTGGCTGCAATCTGCCTCCCCATAAAGATTCGCAATGCACAAGAATAATTTGCGCCAATTGCGCAGAAAACCACCCTGCATCGTCCAACACCTGTAAAAAATTTATTCAACAAAAGGAATAACTTAAAATAAAAACAAAACGTAAATGTTCTTTGCGTGAAGCCCTAATTATTTACAACGAACAAAACAAAGCCCCTTCTCCCACCTCCTACTCCGCAACTGTTTCTTCAAATGCAAACAAATCTCTCGAAACCACACCCACCAACAAAACAACATCAACTCCTAAAACTGGAACATTGGAAACTAATGATAATATAAAAACAGCAAGACAAATTAAAGAGAAGTTATCTCTTACACAACCCCATTCCAATACAACATCAAATAAAAGTAAGGAAGAGATCATGGAAAGTAAATCTCTTAAATCCGATTCTCTTACATCCACAAAAAAGAAAAACAACGACAATTGCAATCTAAATAAAATTTTAATAAACTCAAACCCAATTAACCCCAAGAACTCTCTCGACTTTCCTCCAAGATTCCATGCTTAACCTTCAGACTCTAGCTCTGAGAATGAAACATCACTAAAGAAAACTGAGTTCATGTTTGATGAACTCTCTGAATAGAATTTGCCCCTCACTCGATTAGTTATAACTTATTTACATTTAATTCAATTTCTCTGTTTAAATGGTTCAGCAACGCATCTCAGTACCCATGGTACTTTGACACACATAGATCTGTCTATAGTTTCTCTCTGCCTCATCCCCTTATGCATGTGGAATGTTATTAACGACCTCTATAATAGTGATCATTTTCCTATACAAACACAACTTTTAACAAACATCAATGAGAAGCATGCTCCCTCTAAAAAATTTAAAACCGAAAAAGCCAATTGGCCAATTTACCAGAAAAAAATTTCTAATCTATCTGAACAAATAATCCCCTTCGACAACGTTAATAAAGAAGCTGCAAACATAAGAAAAATAATCCGTTTAGCGGCCAATGAGAGCATATCCATGTCAACTACCAGCAGGAGATCAAAAACCGTCCCTTGGTGGTCGCCAGAACTCCAACTACTCAGAAATGAAAAACAGACAGCCTGGAAAGAATTTCGGCGCAATATGTCTGTAGATAATCTTATTGCATATAAGAAAAAAAATGCAAAGTTCCACAAGGCCAAAAAACTTGCAAAAATTAAATCTTTTAATGACTTCACGGAAAATCTTAATCCATCCACCCCCTCCAGCATTTTATGGCAAAACATTCGTAAGCTGACTGGTAACTTCACTCCACACACAATTAAAACTATTTCAAAAAATGGAAATGCAATCTCTAATCCACGACTGACATTTCAAATGATGAGAAATTTTCTCCACAGTTTCAAAACGAAAAGTTACACACACTACTTCATGTATCCTCCACGGATGCCTCCCCTAAGTCCAAAGTGCTAGAAGAATCCTTTAAAATTCACGAATTTACACAGAGTCTTAAAACTTCAAAAGGGAAGACACCAGGACTTGACAAAATATCCTACCCCATGCTTAAACATCTCCCATTTGGATTCAAAATGCGAATATTAAAATTATTTAACTGCATATTTACTGCTGGCGTTATTCCTCAGTTTTTCAAAACCGCTTCGGTGATTCCAATTTTTAAAAATAATAAAACTTTAGACGATGTTGATTCCTACCGCCCTATATCATTGCTTCCATGCATCACAAAACTTCTTGAGAAAATGGTTTCGAGTCGTCTTATGTGGTTCATAAGAAAATACAATTTTTTATCACCAAATCAAACTAGATTTCAATCTGGTCTTAGTACAACAGATGCACTTTTATACATTGACCACATAATTTGCAAAAATCGCTCATCTAAAAAACACACCTCAATCTTATCAATTGACTTTATCAAAGCGTTTGATAAAATAGGAGTTCATATCGTTCTTAAAAAACTCGCCAGCTGGTCTATCGGACCAAAAATGTTCAATTTTATTAAATCCTTCCTAACATATAGAAAGTTTTCTGTTTGTGCCAATAACGTCCAATCCGATGTATTGCCCCTGTACAATGGAATTCCCCAAGGGTCCCCACTATCAGTAACACTCTTTATTATAGCTTTTGACGACCTGAGTCGAATTTTAAATAGTAATAAAAACATTGATCATTGCTTATACGCAGACGACCTATATGTTGTATCAAAGGAACAATCAAACGAAAAAATTAAGCATTCGCTCTTAAAGACTCTATCAGAGATCGACAAATGGTCTAAAACCTCAGGCTCAGATGTTTCGTACGAAAAAACAAGCCATTTGCATATCTGTAGAAAACACAAATGTACTAACATAGATTTAGAATTTAATAATATTCATATACAAAATGTAAATAATTGTAAAGTTCTTGGATTATATATAGAGAAAAACTATATAGAGATTATATATAGAGAAGTTTTAAGAGCCATTGTAATTACCTAAAATGTGATCTAACTCAAAGGTTAAATATAATTAAATACCTTGGATCGGCAAAAAGTCCCATGCATACCAACAGTCTTCTGAAACTAGTTAAGTCTACAGTTATGAGAAAACTTGATTACGGACTAGCGATATACAGCAAAGCGGCTAAGTCAGTATTTCAGCCAATTGAAAACATACTACACGCCTCAATAAGGACTAGTCTAAGAGCTTTTAAAACAACCCCCATTAAGAATTTATTAGCGGAGGGTGGATTTGATCCTCTTCGAAAACACGCCAATAAACTAAAACTACGGTTAACTCACAAATTGTCCTGCAAGAAATCCTCTCTAATGCATAAACACATCTCTCTACTAAGAAGACGTAAAAATGAGTTAAAATATCCATCTACATTAACCCAAGTTTTTAAAATGGGTAAAAAGCTGAACTTGAAGGTATATAAGCCTCCAAAGGTAAACTTTCCACCTTGGCAATTAAATGAAAGTATCTTCCTGAAAAATCTAAAAATTTTCAATAAAACAGACACATCACCAATTATATTTAAGAACCATTTTAACAGAATTTTTTCTGAACTGAAAAATGACAACTGGGAATTTCTTTTTACTGACGGATCTAAAACAGCTTTTCACGTTGGATTTGCAGTCGTTGACGAGACCGGCTTCACTATAACATCAGGAATGTTACCGCATAAAGCAAACATATTTGAAGCCGAAGCAATAGCCATTTCCGAGGCTCTAAAATATTGCAAATCAAAATGAAACAAACATGTCATCTGTACAGACAGCAATTCTGTATTCAATGCATCACTCAACACCCATAATAAAAATGAAATTATAATTTCCATTCAGCAGATGTTAATTGGACTTAAAGACAGAAATTAACTTCTATGGATACCTAGCCATATTGGTATAAAAGGCAATGAGGCAGCCGATAAGTCAGCAAAAGACACCTACATACAGCCGAAATATCTCAATATACCACCAACTAAAAGTTACATTTTAAGAAGAGCAATTGCGGAACTTGATACTTCATCCAAAACAAGCTGGCAAGGATACCACCATCTTTACCGAACAATCAACCCAACCAAAATGCCGCTCAACCTTCCAAGTTCAACAAACTGCCATAAAAACAAATGTTTCACACGACTTCGTCTAACGCACACCAGAATAACACACCAACACCTAATATCTAGAGACCCTCAACCAGTATGTGTTTTCTGCAGAAACGATCCTCTTACTGTCATTCATATTTTATCAGAATGCAGAGCCCTCCGAAATAATCGGTTAAGTATATGCAATACCAACGATCTCAGAGATATACTCCAATTCCCTTCAGTAGATAATATAAATAAAATTTTTGATTTTTTAATAAGCCTTAATATGCAAAATGAAATGTAATAAACCTGTAAAATATAATTAATATGCACGTCTATAACTAACCAACGCTAAATGGTACTAAACATAATAATAATCACCAAAAGCCGATAGCCTATGCAGCTAGTGCTTTAGTTCCTAAGATTTATTGTAATTTTAATTATAGTAAATATCAAAATAAATAAATAAATAATAAAACATCTCTTTATCTTTCTTGTTGTGTCTTTTTCTCTTTCGCTCCCCCTCCCTCCCTCTTCCACTCCATGGTGACCTTTATGTCGCTTGTTGTTTCTGCATTCCAAATATTTCTTAAGAAATCCGACACCCGATTTTGGTGTCTTAAGGCTAAATGAACTCATAAACATCGTTTACGGCTAAATGGCTATAAATAAATAAATTTATGTCTGAGCCCTGACAACCTCTGGTATCCAATCACTACTCCTCCGCCCACCAACGGCTGATATAAAGGACTCTTCGAATCCTGTATAATATAATGAAGCTATTGATGACATCTTTAGTAGGCCATAAGCACGACTAAACATGTTTTGAAAAATAAATTCAATTTGAATATCATCGCAACAGCCCAAGAACCCAACACAGCAAATACTAAAAATCAAATATTTTCTTTATAAAGGTTGGGTTTTTAAGGGAGACTTGTCCTGCGTCTGACTATAATAAAAACAAAACAAAAACCAAAAATCCCTTAAGGACTTAAAGTTAACAATTTAGCTACTGCTGCTTCGTTGGTGGCGGCAAATAATGTCTCAGTTGTTGTTGTTGTTGTCGTTTCTTTCGTTGAAATTGGGTAACGCCAATTTTTATTGCTTTCGATACTTCCGGTTGTAAATTTGTAAGCTACCAAACGACATAACAACAACAACAAAAACGTTACACACTAACAAGTATCACAGTAAAGGCAATATGAATAACAAAATATTTTCAAATGGAAATTTATCAAACCCCTCAAAACAGCCGACAGAAGATGATAAGGTAGCTGGTTAGAGACGGGGGAGGGGTGTATCTTATAAATCCTAAAGAATAACGTTTAAGGTATAGTAGCACGTTTTGTTAAAAAAAAAAAAACTTTAACGTATACGAACGGAAGGGACTGAACTTGTTTTTAATGTGTTTCCGTTTTTTTGCGTTTATTTTTACAAAATAATCCGGTGCAGTATTAATGTTGATTTTGTAACTTTTTAAATGAGGGAAACAATATCCGGTGATTTTTTTTTTTGGGTGGAAAATTATTTGTTGTTTCTTTCTTTCTCTGTCAGATGAAAATTGTTATATCTGCCAAAAGAAACATTAACAATTTGTTATGAATTTAAATTTTAAATCTAAAACATTTGTGTTGTAGGCATTTGTTTGTTTTTTTTTTTTTGCCTTACTGAGGAGTTTAAAGGGATCGTTTAAACAGTTTTGGGATTATTTACTAAATTACTTACCATTTTCACTGTTTCAGAGTTTTACTTCATCGGCTGACTGTTAATGTTATTGTTATACGTTTGGGTTTTTTGCTTTTAGTAATTAAGGCAAATGTAAATACTTGTCCCAATCACGGTCCTATGGTAAATTTTTTGCCAACTTTGTAATTGAAAATGTAAAAAGGTAATATTGTTTCATAATTGAGTCTGATTGTTGGCATTTGGTGGAGGATTAACCAAAGTTTATTTTTAGTTTATAGCCGCTCTAAGAGTGGCTGCGGAAAGTAATTTTGAATATTGCAAAGTAATATTTTATATTACAAAGAGATTTTACACGAGTTTGGTAGGAACTTTCTGTTGACACAAAAGAAGGTCGTTGATAAGGGTTAAACGAAATCAATTTTACTAATTAACACTTAAATAACAAATTACAAAGTAATGCGTTTGTAGACCTTATATTAGAACTTCATATCATTTGTAAATACTGCCAACAGTTTCTACTTCTGAGACACTTGTTAGATTTTTTCACTGGAAAGTAACAAAAGAGTTCATTCCAATGAATAACTTTTAAAGCACATGAAGATTAGTAGAGGATGATAATACAGCGATCTTCCGAACATGTCATTTTGAAGAATATTATACAGGACATTATAAGAATTACCTAAAAAGCTATTAGTACCAAGAGCAATGATTTATGTTATAGTATATATTTTATGTCGCACTGTGAAAAATTATGTTCAATGTTCAAAAAAGTACGAGTATTGTGCCCAAAACTAATTTTGTTTTTGTACAAAAAAGTTTTTGTATATGGCCTATTCCACATAAAACGGTTCTAAACAGGAAAAATATTATTTACTTATTTTTAATTAAAAATCGATCAATGGATAATACCTCAAAGAGACCGATAATAATGGACTAGTTAAATTTTTAGTAGTTTTATGTGTTTTTCTAAACTTCTTTTATCATATGTTTGAACTAACTTTGACGTTTTCTTATATATCCCTTTTCACTTTATTATCTACAAATCGTTATCGATTTTTCATACTAGGTCACAACCGTCGCAATAAGAGGTCCCACCAGTCTGATTTTCTATAAGGATTTTTTTGTTAAAGAAAAAATTGTTTTTTACTAGCAATATGTATACAAAAAACAGTCGATAATATCTTCATCAATTATCTACATCAAAATCATTGTTCGTGTTTAACGAACATTTTTACAGAATACAACCCAAAAGTCATATTTCCACTAACGGACATATTTAGTAAATGTGTCGTTTTTTTTTTGTTTCTGCAAGTTATCCGACGTTTTTAAGATTAACATCCTTGGGAATGGCAGACTTTTTTTTTTGATAATATAATTTATATTTTTGAATTTTAGCGTAAACTGTGGGTATCGCGGTCACACCCGTCACAATGGAATTACTTATATACTTATATACACTCTTACTAAAAGTAAAGTAAAGTACTATGATTTTACCAATAATTAGTTTTATATTACAAACCGTAATGTTATTGCGCCGACCAGAATCTTAAATTGTACCAAAATGTACTTTTTTTATTTCGGAAAGAACACTTTTATTGCACATAAAAATATTTAAGTACTTTTAGTGTACAAAATTATTTTCCTTTCCTAAAAATAATCGTTGTTTTACCGATGAAAAACTTTAACTGTCCCACATGTAAATTTTTAGGTCCACTTTTTGTACTTTGTACTTATGAAAAGTACCTTTTGTATAAAAAAGTACTTTTATATATATTATTAACATATAGCTTAAGTATACCTACAAGTACTTTATTGTACCAAAAAGTTCTTTTATTGCATCAAAAAGTACTTTTGTTTTTGATAAAAAGTAATTTTACCGCGAAGAAAGTACTTTTCTTGCAACAAACAGTACATTTATATGTGGAAATATACACTTAGCAAACAACGAGTACTTTATTGTACCAAAAAGATATTTTTTTCCAAAAAATACTTTTATTGTGCTAAAAAGTACTTTTGTTGTCACAAAAAGTGTCTTTTTTCCAACAGAAGGTACTTTAACTGCACCACAAAATACTTTTATTGTAAAAGAATCTAGTTTTATTATGCTCAACCTTTTCTACCGTAGTGTACTTTAAGTGTGCCAACTAGTAATTTTATAATAATAGAAAGTAAATTTATTGTACCAATTAGTTACTTTTTAACCTCAAAAAGTCCTCTTAATGTACCAAAAAGTACTTGGGTTGTGCTATTAATAATTTGATATTACCAAAATGTACTTTTTATTGTACCTACAAGTACATTGCAGTACAAACTAATTGTATACTAAAAAGTACACCGTTGGTATCAAAAAGTACATTATTGTCCCAATAAAAACGTACTTTTGGTGTACCAGAAAGTACTTTCGTTGCACCAAATAATAATTTTTTTTTACCAATAAGTAAAAGAACATAATGTGTTTTTTTATGCTTAAAAGAACTTTTATTGTATATACCAACAAATACATTTAAATAACCAAAAATTACTATTTCTATACAAAGCAGAATGTACTTTTATTGTTTACACCACAAAGTACATTTATCATACCAAAACTTACAAATTACGTCTATTGTGAGTTGGTTGTACGAAAAGGTACTTTTATTGTACCAAAAAATAATTTTGTGCTACTTCAAAGTAATTTTATTGTAAAAAAATATGGTTTTTTTAATTAAAAGTACATTCTTTATCAGAAAGTACTTTTATTGTATTTATTAAAAAGTGCACATATATTACCAAAAACTGATTTTTCTGTATTAAAAAGTACTGCTACTGTACCAAAAAGTACTATGGTTGTATCAGATACTTTTATTAATCCAAGAATTATTTGCATTGTAAGAAAAGGTACTCACCACATGGTAACTTTTTTTACCAAATACTACATCTATATATATAAAAATGGTGGCAAAAATGTATAGTAATTCATCAATTGTGAACGGCTGAACCGATTTTGTTGAATTTTCTTTTCAGTTGTTCGTAATTACCAGGAGAAGGTTTATGTGTAAAGAAAATGTTGGGAAAATCCTCCGGAAAAGCCGGAAAATTGCTTTTTTGTATGGAATTTTATGTGCAATTCGAAAAATGTTAAAAAATTCGAAAAATGTTAATTCTATTTTTCGACGAAATTTTGTTTTTTTATCGTATGATTTGATAGTTTCGAACCATGTAACTGCGAAAAATTTCAGATTATTATTCCAAAATCCTTTCCGAATGGAAAAATACAAAAATTCTCGGTGGAAAACTCGGAAAATTCTGAAAAAATTCGAAAAATTTGGATTTTTTCGGAAACATTTTGCATCGCAAATTGAATTTTTGTATAAAATTTTGTGTGCAATTGTTCCGTAATGGCTTTTCGATTAGAAAAATAGAAGATTTTAGTTGGAAAATTCGGAAAATTCCGGAAATTTATTTTTTTTTTGACGAAATTTTGTATGAATTAATAATTTTGGACGAATGGAAAAATAGACAAATTCTAGGTGGAAAACTCGGAAAATTCCGGAAAAACTCGAAAAATTTGATTTTTTTTGGCAAAATTTTGCATATTATCGTAAGATTTGAAAATTTTGTATGATATAAATGTAAAAAATTTCGGATAATCATTCCGAAATGACTTTTCGAATTCGAAAAATTTCGGATTATTGTGAAAAGTGTATAGTAATTCATCAAGTGAGATCGGATGGCCCATTATGCTCAAATTTTTTTTTTAAATTTTTCGTAATTGCAATAAATTTTGAGAAAATCCTTCGGAACAGTAGGGAATATGGAAAAATAGCTTTTTTTGTATGGAATTTTGTGTGTAATTGCTACGGAATGGCTTTTCGTATGGAAAAATAGAAAATTCTTTCGCATGTGAGGCATAATATACAGATGAAGGTGGTATCGATCATAATCATATTGCGGAATCTGAATAACCCGTAATTGTGCAACGGTACACGGCTGTCCGTCAAGAATCTGATAAACCTACGATCATCAAGACAAATTGAAAGAAGAGGAAGTATTTATCTTCCGAATTCCGATTATTCCAACTGATCATCCATTCCAATTTCCCGTTTGGTTGGCTTTGGCAATGACAATCAATAAATCGCAAGGCAAATCGTTGGAAGTATGTGGGATAAATCTAGAATTTCACGGATTTTTGTGCAGCCAATATAACGTTGGTTTTTCGCATTTTGGAAGTCGTTTTTGCGGCAGAAACCTAATCCAAAACTTTGTTTATCATACCACTCTCTACAGAGTTTATCTGAAGACATTTAATTGGGGCGAGACAAAGTTCGCCGGGTCCGCAAGTTTATTATATTTGTATTGTCCTAAATTGGCCATTTACGTTACAGCCAAATACATTTATTGTATCACAAACTACTTTTTTGTCTCAAAATGTAATTTTAGGGTCCAAAACAGTTTTTTTGTTGTACCAAAAATTTGGTTTTTTTCAAAAATTATCTGAAAGGTATATTATTGCATCAACTAGTATATTTTTGTATCAAATAGTAACAAGTAATCCAAAAATAATCAACAAATCAACATCAACAAAGCACATAATGTCAGCCTAGAAATCCGGAGAAGAATCCTGCTTGCAAATAAATGCTACTACGGACTAAGCAAGCGATTCAATGACAGAGCCCTCTCTCGACGAACAAAACTCCAGCTATACCAGATACTGGTTCTACCTGTCTTAATGTATGGCTCAGAATTCTGGGTTATGACACAAGCGGATGAATCGGTTCTGGCGGTATTCGAGAGAAAAATACTCCGTAAAATATATGGGCCCATCATCGTTAACGGAGAATATCGGCGCCGTATGAATCATGAGCTGTGCGAGCTGTACACTGACATTGACGTGGTCAAACGCATTAAGGTACAACGGTTGCGTTGGCTAGGTCATGTTGTGCGCATGACGAAAATGCTCCAGCTCGAAAAGTCTTCGACAATGAACTCGATGGACGGCGCAGAAGAGGGCGACCAAATCTCCGTTGGAAAGACCAGGTTACTGAGAACCTTACAGAACACGGTGTGACTAACTGGAGAAGAAGCGCAGAAGATCGAGGCGCTTATAATATTTTTCTACGTGCGGTATATAATCCATTGCCTAGCAGTACCAGCTAAGTAAGTAAGTAAGTAATCCAAAAATAATAAATTTTTTAATTCCTTTCATTGTACCGACAAACAATTTAATTTAAGTAAAAACTACTTAAAACAATTTTAAAATTTCATTAATTATACTATGTCACAAAATTTACAAATGTCTGTATCCGGGAAATTTAATAATTGAGATATCGTCAAATTTGCATTTTTAGTGTTTTGAAAAAAAGTAGGTCTACTTAAATGCCATTATCTCTGATTTTAGTCCACCGATATCTGTAAACTGGGACAAGAATAAAAGATATAAAATTATTTCTTAAAAAAACGATAGCTGTTTCAAATCCAAGTTTTCAAGTTTTCGCTACATTTCATTAAGTTTTTTTCCCTGTTTCCGTAAAAATTACTCCGGTTTCAGACAAATACATGATAGAACAATATCTTACAAGAATTTTTTGCCCTTGGTCATCAAAATCGGATGAAGAATAAACGCTACATTCAAAATTAAGTACACATACATCTTCTTGAGAGTAGTAGTAATTGTTGTTTTGCTTGCTCACCGAAAAATAACTCTACGCTTTTTGTAAAATAAATTACATAGGAATATATAAAAAAAATGGGTTATTTCACCAAATGCTGTAAATAAGGAAGTATTTTTTATCCGATATTGATGAAAAAGGGCAACAAATTTGTATAAGATATTTTTCTATCATGTAATAGTCTGAAACCGGAACAACTTTTACGGAAACACGGAAAAAAACTTAATCAAAGGCAGCGAAAACCTGAACAATCATTAAAATTTTTACAAAAATCCAACTTTGAAGTGCCATAACTTCGTCATTTATAATTGGATTTAAAACAGCTATCGTTTTTTTAAGATTGCAAACATCGGTGAACTAAAACCAGAGAAAATGGCATTTTAGTGACCTACCTTTTTTCAAAACACTAAAAATGAAAATTTGACGATATATCAAAAACCGTTCTACTTTTCACATAGCAGATTGAATTCAATATGAAATTGTACATAAGGATCAACTATTTACAAGCCAGGATCAACAATTTGTTGCATTGTGTTATTACCATGTCTTTGAAAACCATTTTTTATAAGAAAGGCAAATATAACATAACCGAGAACTTGCCTAAAGTTGTTACATTTGATACCATTAAAATCCCCTTTAACAGACAACATCAAAACTTTACTGTATTCAACATATTACTAAACACCTAAAGTCCTCTTTTACTATTATACACCTGTCCATTTTATTTAATTTACATTTTCTATACTATTAAATAAATTCAAACGCAAATAACTGCTAACCCACCAACACACACACACAATATTGTATTCAATTTATTTACACAAATTTGATTAAATATCTTCATTAGATGGTTACAAATACTACATATATTCATTCATTCACTCACTAAATTTACATAATTGAAACGTATTTTATATTACGATCATATCATCATTGTTCACCATTGTTGACCCTATGTTGTTTGTCTGCCTTATGTTTTAGCTGTCAATTCAATTTGAATTTAAAATTACAATATTAGGGATACAGATGAAGTTGATTTCTAAACAAAAGCGATAAAATTGTTATCAAAATTCAATAGATATTTGTATGTGTGAGCTCTTATTTGATACAACAATTTGTTTGTTATTAAATTAAGGTAGAATTCATGTATGTAAATATTAGAGAGGGATATTTTAATGGTATGCGGTTGTCATCGACAATGGCATTATGGTCATGAGTGTTATTGTACATTTGTATGTTAGAAATGGGGGACGATTGGTGGAATGGCATAAAGGTATAAGTGAAAATATGAAACTTGTAAAGATGTTAGGATGTTAAGGTTGTGTAGATTTTTATTGCGAAATAAACAAAAATAGAAAACATTGTTCTTAAAATAAAATAGTATGAGTAATAATATTTCTTAGGCATAGTGAGCGTATGATTTTTAAACTTGTTACGTATGAGTAATAATATATTTTAGATACCGAGAGCGTATGATTGTTATTAATACTTTAAACTACCGCCAGACTTATGAACTTCGTGTTCTGCTCCTTGTTTTTATAGATATATTCTTATTAATAAAGTGTAAAGGAAAAAATTAGTTTTTTACTAAAATATTCAATTGTATTCATTTGTAATTTTCTATTAGCAAAACTTAAATGTAGTTTTTGAGAAATTGTTTGTTTTGCAATAAGATTTTCAAAGAACATCATTAGGGTCTCCTCTATTCTGTTTACTGTTCCAAGATACTTTTGAAAACAAGTGTCTTAAAATCGTCAACAATTCCATTCAGACATAAACACTGAGTTTTTTGATTCAATGTTCTCAAATGGCAGATAGCGTTTATAAAAGTTTTCCTATGATATGTCTACATTGCTTTAAAATAAGCTGTTAACTTGT